>ML777758.1:232894-262639 GCA_009831015.1 Picea engelmannii | reverse complement strand
AATGAAAATGTCTCCTTGGTATATATAGGAGACTAGGAGGTATAATTACAACTAATGGCCTAAAGCTGACATAAATAAAATAACATTACTAATATAATATGCCCCAATTAAGGGGTAATGAGCCAACATTAGGGCTTAACAGTTTTGAGGTTGATCGACATCATAACCATGAAGAACAATGAGATGATATGTTAGGAGCTGCAATGGTACAACTTTAATGACAGGTTGAAGGCAATCCTGTACTTAAGGAACTTCAATACCAAGACAATAGTCATTTGGGCATACCAAGGATGCCTCTCCCTTCGAGCACATCACTATCAAACACCCTCTACGTGCCTGAAGTTGTTGAAGAAACTAGTCTTTTCAAGAACGATAACTCTGTAAATTCATGCTATCGCATGTATACCTAGCATCCAATAGTGGTTCACATGGTTTTCAATGCTAGGTTGAAAGGATCGGATGTAAATGGTACACCAGTTTCAAACCGAACCATTTCAGATCAAATTCGAGTAACTTAGTCACCTTCCCTTTACTTGTACAAATCAAAACAACTGAAAGAAAAGACGGGTAGAACCATCCCCAAAAGATCTCAAATCCGCTGGCTTTACCAAAGCGCGACAAAGGGGACAAGTCCTCTCGCTTTCAAACCATTTTTAGACACATTCCTCACAAAATATATGTTTACAACGTAATAATATGGGGGTGTTCATTTTTTCCTGGTAGATTGCACACAAGTCTCCAGCTGCAAGGATCTCCTCCGTAGTAGCATATGACCCATATTGAACTTCTTTGTGGGATAGTTCCTTCAATGCCGCAAAGAATGATTGAACCTTCTCCACAATTGATGGCAGCTTAAAGGTAAGGTACAACCCTGTTGTGAGAGATGAAAACAGGCTACCATATTCTTTGTTCAAGAAGAAGCGATACCAAATAGGTGTAGGAAGCAATGCACGATAGAGTAATAGAATGTATTCAACCATAGTCAACATCTGACCCTGCTTCTGATAGTTAAGTCCTCGGCTATTCTTATAATATATCAAAAGACCACATTTAAAAACCATTGTAGCCTACCACACCATTGTATAATTAACCACAATGATGAACAGTGCATGCCAAAAGGGTGGTATTGTTTTTGGAGGAAGCATAACAAGTGGATACAATAGATCATCCTTTCTATACCACCAATAAAATCCAACCACATGGACCACGAAAACCAATATGATGCCAATGAGAACCAAAACCTTCCTTTCGCCCTTGGGTAGCATAGTCAATTTTGAGATCTGTTACAACATTGGATCCAACTAGGGATGGTGCTTTCCTGAAAGTGCCAAGAACCATAGACCAAGTGCCTCTATCCATTTGGCTTCTCGAAATCATCGAATCTGGAATTTTGTCACTTTACTTGCATCTTTGCAAAACAAAAAACTGCTTATTACAAAACCATACTAGATTCAAAACTGAACTGAAAACATATTGAAAAACACTGTTGTAATCTAGTGCTTGAAGCCAATCTTATTTATATACATCACCTACTCTAACTACTGAGAGATTTCTAGAATCAAATGACACCAAAATGCCAGTGAAGCCAATCCAATAATTGCCTGCTTATTGGAAATGTTTTTACACTTTCTTCGAGCAGGCTGAGAAAAGAAATTGACAATCCCCATCTGACCTGTTGGTGGTCATGGATTTGAAAACCTTTCGTCAATTCTTGTGACCAAATTCTCATGACATAGCATACTCCTCCATTAAATGAATCTAAAAGCTCAGCAAAAGGGTCTTGGAAAAACATAAGGTCCTGAGGTTTTACAACATCCATGACTACTCTATGTTCTAGTTTATGATGCTCAAGATCATTAAACATGGCCAACATTTCTTTTTCATGAAACAGAGTAGAGTGTAGAATCTGATCTTCTGGTAGGAAATCATCACAAATAGGTTCATTAAATTGCTGTAAAATTCCATGAAATACCTGACTGTCGCCATTTAAAAACAACTTTACATCTTCCTCTTGAGTAAGTTCACAAGATCCATCATCTTCATGAGCCAACTCTTCCTCATACCGATCATTTTCATCAACTCAAGAAATTTCTATTTTCATCAACGAAGAAGATGGAGGAGAAAAGCGGTACAAGGATAGAGTTGTTGTAAAGGGGTTTTCACAAAAGAAAGGTATAGATTTTGATGAAATATTTTCTCCTACTGTTAAAATGACTTCAATTAGGACTATTTTAAGTCTTGTGGTAGTAGAAGATTTGCATCTTGAATATTTAAATGTAAAAACAACTTTTCTCCATGGGGATCTGGAGGAAGAGATTTATATGCAGCAGCCACAGGGGTATGAGGTCAAAGGGAAGGAGAATTTGGTATGCAGGTTGAAGAAGAGCTTGTATGGCCTAAAGCAAGCTCCAAGTTGGTGGTATTTGAAGTTTGACAGGTTTATGACATAACAGGGTTATAGTAGATGTCATTCTGATCACTGTGTTTATTTTAAAAGGCTAGAAAATGGAAGGTATATTATCTTGCTATTGTATGTAGATGACATGCTTGTTGTAGGGTATAATATGCAGGATATAAATATGCTCAAGAAGAAATTAGACAATTCATTTGTGATGAAGGATTTGAGTGCTACAAAGAAAATCCTTGGCATGAGAATAATAAGAGACAAGAAAAATTGAAAATTGACATTGTCTTAGGGTGAGTACACAGAGAAGGTGTCGGAGAGGTTTAGAATGTAGAATGCAAAACCAGTTAGTACAACTTTGGCCAGCCATTTCAAATTAACTAAGGAAATGTGTCCCAAGACACAGGAGGAGATATAATACATGTCCAGGTTCCCTTATTCATCAGTAGTTGGCAACTTGTTGTATGCAATGGTTTGCACAAGACCAGATATTGCACATGTAGTGGGAGTTGTGAGCAGGTATATGAACAATCCAGGTAAAGAACATTGGGAGGCAGTAAAGTGGATTCTCAGGTATTTAGGAGGTACTACTACTCATGCATTATGTTTTGGAGGTTCAGACACTTTTCTACAGGGATATGTTGATTCATATATGGCAGGTGATAAAGACAACAGGAGGAGCACCACATGGTATGTTTTTACTATAGGTGGAACGACAGTAAGTTGGATTTCGAAACTGCAAAAGGTTGTTGCACTTTCAACAATAGAGGCATAGTATGTTGCTGCAACAGAGGCTAGTAAAGAGATGATTTGGTTACAAAGGTTTATGGAGGAATTAGGAAAGAAGCAAGAGAATAGCAGGTTGTACTGTGACAGTGAGAGTGCAATTCATCTTGAAAAGAACTCAACCTATCATTCCAAGAATAAGCATATCCATTTGAGGTACCACTTCATATGATCCACCTTGGAAGATGGACATTTGAAGTTGGAAAAGATACACACTAGCCAAAATACTGCAGATATGTTAACAAAGGGAGTAACCAGAGAGAAATTGAGTTCCTTCTCATTTTCAGTTGGTCTTCAAGAATGAATATGAAGATGAGAAATTTTCCAGGTCTAAGAAGGTTCAGTGTCCAACATATACAACAGCGATGGAGTTGTTGAGATCAGTCTCCAAGTGGGATATTGTTGGTTGTGGACTCAATGTGGAACCTAATTATCTTCCTGACACAAAGGTCTTGTTTTTTTCAGCTGTGTTTATACCCCATGAAGACTTTACACCCCAAAAGTATGTACACTCTTCCACACAGGGGAGTGCAGAGGGGGGGTACTCCCTCTGCGGGGTTCGGGGGTGAACCCCCGGAAGGAAAAATTGCCTTGTAAAAGTATATTGTAATTTCATTGTAAATCTGGACCGTTCATTATAAGGTTGCATATCTAATGGTAAAAATTATGTTAGGGTTTTTTTTCCCTAGAAGGCAACCCTCTTTTATGAGGGAAATATATTGTGGCTATGTATGATGGTGAGTATTGTATTCTAAGAGAGGATACTGTGAGAGAAAGAAGAGGAAGTTACAATGGGTTTTGTTGTAGGTTGTATCCCTTCATTTGCTGGATAATAATAAAGGAAGGACCTGGCAATTTCTTTGGTGGATGTAGCCCACACTGGGTGGACCACATAAATCTGTGTCTCTCTTGTATTCTGTATCTTTTATGTTTTGTTTCTACATTTGTTTTATTTTATTTCTCTGCGGTCTTATTTTTCTAACAGGCCCTCCCAAACTGTGATAGAGAAACGAACCAAGCATAGTGATGACTTGGTGAATGCGAAGCTCATCCCATCAATCCTGCTCGACAATATCCACCCTATGGATGGCGCGGTGAGTCGTGACAACGTCCTGAGGGACTTTGACTACACAGTGATCACTGTGTACCTACCGAATGGGATACGCACAGTAGGACTACAGTTGGAGAGGATTCTAATGCTTAAGATCAGTGACTTCAACTTGGGAGATTGAAAAAACCATGGAATTCTCGCACAACACAAGTATTTGAACAAGACAATGGGGAAGAAGTTGTAGATAATCACCCAGCCATGGACTATGAACATCACGAGGTCCACCATTCTTAATGTGATGAAGATCCCACACTTTGATAGACATTAGGAGGTTAACGCGTGCACTAAAATCCCGTTGTCATGCTTCCATGGCAGTTACTTATGGTTGGACAGGCACATCACAATAGATCTAGTGCTAATCCATCAGACCACTAGATTAAGCATGCAAGGACCAGATCCTCATGATTTTTACCCAGGGAAGGTTGCAGATCATGCCCTGTCACAGACAATAAAAGACACCTATGGCGATGTAGAGAAAGGGAAGTGGGGCTATAAGGTATCCTCCATCCAGAATGGCGCAGTGCACCTAGATTACCAGTTGATCGCTGGTAATATTGTCAGGAAGAATAGGCCAACACAATTCATGGGGTTTGTCATCGACTTCACAGGAAAATGCGTTGAATGGATACAAATGAACTGGGCAAGCTACCTCGTCAACTAATTAGAGAAAGACTGTTGTGAATCTCAGAATCAGGGATATGAGTTTCATTTTAGTTGGTTAGTGATTCTCATTGCCTTCATTGCTTGGAAGATGCCGGAAGAAGAGACCTTCCCTAAAATTGAGCCGTCTAAACCACTAGCTGTGAAGTACACTATGCTATGGTATTCGAGTGACATGGAAAAACAATGGCAGTCAAACACAATTTTCCACACCTATTATCTGTAGCTGAAGAGGGCCATTCAATCTTTCCCTTGCATGACGCTGAACACACTTCATAGGTTCAGGACAATCGTGAATTTCCATGCAAACAGACACTTCATCTATATCACTACGCACAGAGATGAACACAAAGAAGAAATCCAATCCTATTACAAACTCATAGAGAAGGACATGGAAGAAATAACCAAGGAATGGCCTGCATAGTTCCTTGTACCAGTTGACCAGGCATAACTGTCTGAACCCGACCTCATCGAAAGTCTTGTAGTCACTCGCAAAGAATATGATGCACCCAACAACAACAGGAAGAAAAAGAAGGAAGAAGTACAGGAATTAAGCAGTGCATCAAAAGAAACTACACCAGATTCACCTGAAGAAGGAGGAGGTGACGAAGTAGACAAAGAAGAGGATGAAGGGGGAGAAGATAAGAATAAGCATGGTGAAGTACCACTACCTAAATATCCCCTTCCAGAAGCAGAAACTTCCAAGAAAAGAAAGGGTTCCCTGACGAAACCTTCATCGCGGAAGAAGTCAAAAGCCACTAAACCGCCATTCCACACTGTGCTCACGGTGGATGACATTGAACTTATCATTGTGGTTGTATCAGATACCTCATAGGACATGTTGTAGTGAAGAGAAGCCAAAAAAGAGACAATGTTTGACAGGATCTAGGTAGAGATCAAAGGGGTACAACATGCTCTTTATTCAAACCACACAGTGTCTACTGTGCCATTGTCAGTAGGGGACGTAGAACATGAGCCTACCCAGCTATGCATATTAGTAGGCTCAATCGAGGCTCACCTTTGTTGGGTCTAGGAGGAAAAGGAGTATGTCACAGAGGCTTTAAAGCAATCAAAATAAGAATCCCTAGAACAATGCCAGATTGCACAGTAAGAGAAAGATGACCTCCAAGTGAAGTTTGCAGAGGATAGAGAGCAGATCCAGAAGGATAAAGAACAACTGCTTGTAGAGAAGATGGGAGTTAAAGATAGGCCTAGCACAGATGGAAGAAGAAACCATTGATACCCAAGTAGGTAATCTCATTGAATCCATTCAGTAGCTCCAAGCATGAATAATAGAACTAGAACTACAAGCTATGCCAAGCACTCTGCAGGAAGTGCAAGATCAGAGAAAGGAAACTGCCAGGAGTGCAGTCAAAATAATCAAGGCATTGGCCTTGGAATGCAAGCAAATCAATAGTCAAAGTGCATAGACCTACGAGCACCTTGCAGAGGACCCTAAACTAAGGACATTGTAGTCATAGCTCTAGGAGGCAAAGCAATAGGAAATGACAATGCAAGCACAATTGAAGCTACTGTCATCGGTCTAGAGGATGAAAAGGTCATAGGAACAACACATGGTTCAACAATAGGTCCATAAAATCTAGAGTAAAGTCATGGAAGTGACCCAGAGGCTCCAACCAATGCAGGATGAAGCTTGCACACTTTTTGAGGAGATTGAAGGATAAGGTGCACAACTAGAACAAGTAGTCACCATGGTAGAACAACGCTTGGAAGGACCGGTGACTGAGAAAGTTATTCAAGAGTTCGTCGAGCAAGAGGCTCCGATGAAGCAGCAAATCAAGGCAGCTCAAGCCAAGATCGAGGCCTTCGAGGCAGAGTTACCAAAATCAAAGTGACTCAGGATGAGTCACAAGTGAGTGTTGGGGGCTTGTTGGCTGTTGACCAAGTTTTTTGGAAACACTGGTCATGTTTGACCAATTTTGGAGACTTCGATAGGCTAGTCGAAGACGAAACGCCAGGCAAAGTGGAGATCGCAGGATCTCACAAACGTTTGTGAGCTTTTTTGGATCAAGGTTTATGTAATGTGTATGGGATGTCATCCCATGGGTTTACCCATGTTTAGGCCCCATTTGTAATGTATAAATAGATATCTAGGCGATGTAAGAAACACACTAGATCTAAGAGGTATGTAGTGCTAAGTGTTGGATTGTGCTAAGTGAAAGTGATGTAAGTGGTTGGATCTATGTGATTGAGTTAGCTTTGTGCATATTGTGTATTGAGAACTTGCAGGGCTAAGTGCAAGTGATTGTAAGAAAGGTTCTATGCTGTGACATAGCTCGGGGAAGGAGGATCTCACGAGGTGCATGCAGATATCTTGTCATATGCAAAGTTGGTTTTGATGCTCTGTGCATGTAAGGAGAGTGACATAATATAATAAAGAAGATGAATAGTTGGTGGACATAGCCCCACGCTGGGAGTGAACCACGTATATCCTGTGTTATGGTTTCTTTGTGTGATTGATGTGATTTATGCTTAGTGTTGTCATATTTAAGTATGTTAGATGCATATGATATAGTATCTTAGTGCTTAGTAATGTGAATGAATGCTAGATTTGCTCTTTTTCTATGTGTTAAGTGCTTCAATGTGTTAGATCTTGTTGAATAATGCGTTGTTCTATAATTAGGGTTTTACATGCAATGTGAATAAGGGTTAAATGCTAATGCATGTTAACTGTTAAGTGCTCTGTTAAGTATTGTAATCATATATTTGTGTCCTAGCTAGGTTGCAGACACTTGAGTCTTGCAACCACCCCTACCTCTACCTCGGGTGAGACTTCATCTACTTCATAGGTGTTGCCAAAAGGGCTGGTAGTTAGGGTTTTGTTGGTGCGCTTTTGTAGCATTGAACCCTGGGTCTGCCCCTGTGCCAACACAAAATAATTTTTTTCCTTATATGTATTTAAGAATTACATTCATTGGAAGCACTAACTTGCTTTGTTTTCCAGCTACAACTGGAAGGAGGCTCCAACTCCCCAGTTTCTCAGGCTACAACCTAAAGGAAGCTTCAACTCCCCAATTCTATGGCTACAACCAAAAGGATGATACAACCCCCTATGTTATTTGTCTACAACCGCAAGGTGGCTACAACCACTTGTCCTTGCCCCATCCAACTTCCTTGATGTAGAATTAGAATGATGGAACTACTGTCACACCATTACTGTGAGATATACTGCTGTAAACTTGTACCAATCAACCTGCACCAAACAATTTGTACCAATAACATGAAGCATGCATCAACCATGCATCAAAATGTACCTCAACCTGTACCATAAACAAGTGCATCAACCATGCACCAACCTATACCTCAACCTATACCATGAACACGTGTATCCACAATGCACCAAACCTGTATGAACAACCTGTCCAAACAACCTATCGCAACAACTTGTCTCATCAATATTACCAACCAAATCAGATCTACTCACCAAGATCAATCACTAAGACAACTCTCAAATATGTGTATCAACCAAGCATAACACAACAACTCATAATCATCACCAAGATCAATATGTACTTTTAATAATATACCAATACAAGTATGCTACATCATCCATAAACCATGTGTCAACAATACTACTAACAAGTGCCTCCAACCATGTACCAAGTATGTACCAATCATGTATCAGCTACTCATCAACTATGACTCATCATGATGTACCGACATCATCAACTATACACCTCATGTATGTGCCAACTCATCACCTACTTGTCTCAACCATGTACCCAACATGTACCTCAACCAAAATCCCCCATCAATTTCATCATCCAAATCTAATTTGTAACTCTATAATAGACTTGGTGTATATGATCACATACTTGCAAACCTTCCTTAACTTTAACAACAAGAGACTAGCATTTTCATCAAACTTTACTTTAGTCTCACATGACTAGTTTTGGATTAGTGAACAACCCTAAATTGAAATAATCATAACTATGTACCTATAATGAATAAAGATATGAAAATAGCACACAATTTTATTCAATGTGTTTTATGCAATTCCTCCCGGTGTCATTACTTGGAACCTCTCAGAAAATGATTTATAACAAAAATGACATACCTTGTTGAATTCTGGCTTATTCTAGAGAGAAAACTTGTAGAGGGTGCCCCACACATAATATTTGTTGTATGAATCTGAAAATTGTACACATAATACTAGATACTATACTCTAACCAATACATTTTGTATTACTAAATTTGGATCTGTTATGAAGAAGTTATGATTTTTGTACTTGAAACACTTGTTTTGGACTAGTTTCAGGACTAGCCACAAACCCTATTTTCCATGGAGTGTAACTCCAAAAATACAACGACCCACAAGATGAAATTTGTACCACAGATACTTGGATATGTTTCCTCAATGGTATCCCACTTTCACATTCTGAATCATTCTATTTTATTGTGAATATGGTGAGATGACCTATAAATAACATACCTTAGAAAGCATCATCAAAATAATTTGTCATCCCTTGAATTTCGGCCTTCTTTACTTCACCTTCCCTCTGAAATTTGGCTTAGATATCCTTTGGTTTCCTCAGTCACTTGTATATATTCAATATTCTCAAGTTTGATTAAAATGAGAGATATTTGCCTCTTATTTATACTTTCATGTAGCTTCCTCAAAGGGTTACCTTTTAACCATCTTAACCCACTTTCCTTATTTTAGGGTTAACCCACTTCTAACCACTTATCCACTTAGTAATTTCTCCATTAACTTTATTATTTAAGTATTTTATTTTGTATCCAATTTGACTTATAGTACACTCATCACTTCACTTTATTATTTAAATAATTTCTTCTTTACAAACACTTTGACTACCTTGACTTTTTGGGGCTTTTAGATGACTCATGAGGGTTCTCCATCTTCACATGGCCATAACTCTTTAACCGTGAGAAGTTATGTGACGTTCCACATACCACTAGAAATGGCATGACATGTACTATCCATATAGAATATTATTTCCTACAAATATATCAAAACTTGTACCATTATCCATCAAACAAACTTGGATCCATTACCCAAAACTGGGTTCTCCAACTTCACATGGCCATAACTCTCTAATCGTGAGGAGTTATGTGGAATTCCAAATACCACCGGAAATGGCATGACATGCAATATCCATATAGAATATTATTACCTTCAAATATATTAAAACTCATACCATTATACATAAAAAAAACTTGGGTCCATTACCCAAACCTTTGTGCTACCATAATTCTCTACCAGACTTTCTCCAAGGGTTTACATCAATCACTAAGGGTTGAAATCAATCGACAATATCACTCTCCAATGGTTGACATCAATGGAAATCAATAATCCATACCAACTTCCCATCAACCTAAGTCAATTGTTTGACAATCTCCCCCTTTGGCATTGATGGCAACACCAACATTGATGGCAACACTTAGTCATGATAAAATTCATGCTTATACTCCTCATATATGTTTGTATCTCTCCCCTTTTGAGATAAATGGAAAAGGGTATCTCAGTTTGGGTTTGCTCCCCCTAAATGAACTCTGCTTGGGGCTTCTCCCCCTATATACATGACTCTGTGCTCTCTCTCCAAGCATTTCTATCTTGCATCTGATAAATATCTACCCCTTTTTCATAAATGGAAAAGGTATATTTCTATCTGGGGATGCACCCCTAACTGAACTGTCCTTGGGGATACTCCCCCTGACTGAAATCTTCCTGAAACTGATCTCCCAACCTCAATTATCCTCTTTATGGTGCTTCCTCATGTAAATCGAAGAGATATAAGATAAGCATTCAGAATCATTCATTTTGGAGTAGAAATTACTCTGAGTCTCTGGAAAAGATACTCAAAGGATTCTTGTGGAAGAGGTTTTGTAAAGATGTCTGCCACTTGTTCTTTTGTGACCACATATTCAACTCTGATGTTCTTCTCTACAACATGTTCTAGTAGAAAGGGATACTTGATTGGAATGTGCTTCTTTTTGGAGTGCATCATGGGGTTCTTTGAGATATTGATGGTGATTGTATTATCACAATAGATTGGAATGGGATCATCATACTCAGTCTGTATATCTGTCAGAGTTTGTTTCATCCATAGAATCTGTGTACAACATGTTTATGTTGCAATATACTCTTCCTCAGCTATAGATAAGGATATTGATGATTGTTTCTTGCTTAACCATGATACTAAACACTCATCCAAGTAGAACACTACTCCATTGTTGCTTCATTGGTCATCAATGCAACCTGTCCAATCTGCATCTATGTAGGAAATAAGTGATAGATCCTTTCCTTTGGATACCATAATCCAAACTCTTTTGTTTGTTTGAGATATCTGAAAATCCTTTTCACTGCTAATACATGTGATTCCTTTGTTGTTGCTTGAAATTGTGCCACCTGTCTAACTGCCTCCATTACATCTGGTCTAGATGTTGTCACATATAGTAAGCTACCAATCATTGACCTGTATTGTCTCTGGTTTGTAGACTTTGAATCATCATGTTTTCTCAACATGCAATTGGTTTGCATAGGAGTGGTAACTAGTTTTCAATCTTCCATTTTGAACCTCTTTAGCATTTCTCTGATATACTTAGTTTGAGAAATAAAAATTCCTTGGTTGCTTTGACATATCTGAAGACCTAGAAAGAAGGATAGTTCTCCAAGTAATGACATTTCAAATTCATTCTACACATATATCTCATCCACTGTCATATATCTATCCAAACCTACTAAGTATTCTTACGAATCCATCTCTCTCCATAATTTCCAAGACTCTACTTGTGCAACTGTCCATAATGATGACCCATTTATCACTATAATATCATGAAGTATTGATTAATTTTTCAAACTATACTTCTGCTACCTGACTACTCTGAATCTATTTTCTCAAACTCTGCAAGCTACTCAAAGGATGGTTCTTTGGTCTGTCACAACTATCACATAGACTCCCCCTGTCTAATATGCATATTACCTAGGAGTCTCTAAGTCGTATGGCTAAGAACAATTCCTTCTCTGATGTGTATTCATCATCATCTTCAGTGGTAGATTCATCATCATATTCATTGGTAGATTCATCATCTCTCTGAGTTCTGACTTCTTTCTTTGTCCGTGGATTCATCTTTCACCACAATGCCTGAAAGTACAATCTCTTGAACCTTTTCCTTATTTACCTGTCCTTCCTTTCTTTAAGTTATTTTCCAAACCTTTCTGTATCTATCATCTTTCTTTTTCTCTGTAGAATTTTCTTCATCTCCTTTTATTTTTAATCTTGCGATCTCTGGTACCTGGTATTTGTTCACTTGTTCTTCCTATTTTCTTATCCATACTTTCTTATATCTGATATCAATGTTATCTTTCATGGAAGTATCAATCATACTTCTACAATCACTGGCTATGTGTCCATAGTTATGAAATTTGTAACACTAAATGTTACGTGTGGCCACATAAGCACTTCTTTCTTGAACATTTTTTTTACAATCCCTGCAATCTGCAACCTCATTTCCAAAATTAGTACAATAAACAAAATTACCATAAAAGAAATTTGCATACCTGGGAGCGAATGATCTTCTTTGTGGTGTAGTCCTTCTGCATTTTTTCTTTGAATGATCATGATAATGATTGAAGTTTCTTTGTGTCTTGAACATAGATGGTCTTCTTGAAGATGTATCTTCAATAGTTTTCTTAGATTCTGGTTGACCATGATTCCTTCCTTTGAGTACTTCTGCATAAATCTTTCTATTTTCTTCATTCTTATTTTATAGCAACCTAGAGTGCTTCTCTTCATTCTCTGTAACTGAAGTGGATGTTTCTATATCTTCAATGTTCTTTTTGAGCTTGACGATTTTACTTCTCAATGTGACAACTTCTTCTTCAAGATTCTCAACCTCTTCTTCTTTCTTTAATATTTGAGACTTCATGACTTCTTCTATTCTCTTTGCTTCTTCAAGATAAATTTTTAATGTGATTATTTCTTATTCAAGTACTTTCTCTTCTTGATCAAACTATGACTCAATCTGGTTTAGATCGTTAGTTCTTTCCTTAAGATGATCTGTCAATATCTTCTCTCTCATGTCTGCTTCTTCCTTCTGTGCTGCTATGTTGGCTTCCAGAAAATGCTTTTGATATTCAATATTTTCTTCAATCTTTCTGGCTTATTCTAGATGAATTCTTAAGTTCTCAATGACCTGTTGGGATTCTTAAAAAATGTGAACACTTTCCTTTCGTTTCATCAATTCTTTCTTGAGTGACTTGTTTTCTTCTCTTAGTTCATATAAAGCACTAATCAATTCTACCTCATAATTGTCTTCTTTTTCAATTTGTTTTTCTGTCTCATTTCCTTCATGGCATTCTATTTCACTATGTCCATGTTTTTCATAATTAAATCAAAACAACATACCTATGTTGATTATGTACTCTTAAT
Organism: Picea engelmannii; assembly: GCA_009831015.1. Classification (NCBI taxonomy): domain Eukaryota; kingdom Viridiplantae; phylum Streptophyta; class Pinopsida; order Pinales; family Pinaceae; genus Picea; species Picea engelmannii. The sequence continues at coordinate 249,264 of ML777758.1, read as the reverse complement.
CTTCTGAATCTGTTTGACATGGTGGACATATTTATTCTTGATCTATACCTACATCTTCCTTGGCATTTTCTGAATCTGTGATGGGTGAAGAATATATGTCATGTAACTTATCCCAAAGTTCTTTGGTTGATGAACATTTACCAACCTTTTCTCTTATCAGATTAGGTAATTCTTCCCAGATGAAATCCATTGCTATTGTGTTATTCTTATTCAATTCCTTCTTGGCTTCAGTCTTTGCCCTTTTTGAACTATCATTTCCTGTAACAACTGATAGCCAAATATAATTCCACTGTGACTGTAAAAATACGTTGGTTTGTATGCTCCACATCTCATACTTTAAATCATTCTAACCCTTAAAAAATGGTACTCCATTCTCAGAATAATCCATGATCTCCTTCCAGTCGTTAAACGTTTTCCCGAAGAAACCTGCTCTGATACTAATTGTTGGATTACTGAGAGGGCGGTGAATCAGTAATAGAGCAATTCAATCCTTTTTAACCACAATATGCAAGTGTTATATCAATGTAGCATTATCATCCAATAGTTGCAGAGTAAATAAAAAATGAACAAATGAGAAATCATACACATACAAAGTACACCAATGTTTTTACGTGGAAACCCAAAGAGGGAGAAATCCAAGGAATGATTTTTCTTATATGTCTTTAAGAATTGTTGTCATTGGACTCACCAACTTCCTTTGTTTTCCAGCTGCAATTGGAAGGAGTCTCCAACCTCCTAGTTTCTCAGGCTACAACCTGAAGGAATCTCCAGCTCCTCAATTCTCTGGCTACAACCAAATGGAGGCTACGATCCCCTATGTTCTCTAGCCTCAACCGAAAGGTGGCTACAACCACCTATCCTTGCCCCATCCAACCACCCTGACGTTGAAGTAGAATGATGGAACCACTATCACACCATCACTATGAGATAAATTGCTGTAAACCTGTACCAATAAACTTGCACCAAACACCTTGTACCAATAACCTGAACCATGGATCAACCGTTCATCACCCTATACCTCAACTTGTAATCAAACTGTACCATAAACAAGTGCATCAACCATGCACCAACCAGTACCTCAACATGTACCATGAACAAGTGCATCAACCATGCACCAAACTTGTATGAATAACCTGTCTCAACAACCTGTCCAAACAATGTATCACAACAACCTATCTCATCAATATTATCAACCAAATCAGATCTACTCACAAAGATCAATCACCGAGACAACTCTCAAAGATGTGAATCAACCAAGCATAACATAACAACTCATAATCATCACCAAGATCAATACGTTTTTCTAATAATATAGAAATACAAGTATGCTACATCATCCATAAACCATGTGTCAACAATACTACTAACAAGTGCCTCCAACCATGTACTGAGTATGTACCAATCATGTATCAACTACTCATCACAATGTACCAACATCATCAACTATACACCTCATTTATGTGCCAACTCATCAACTTCTTGTCTCAACCATGTACCCAACATGTATCTCAACTAAAAGCCCTCATCAATTTCATCATCCAAATCTGATTTGTAACTCTTTAATAGACCTGGTGTATATGATCACATACCTACAAACCTTCCGTAACTTTAACAACAAGAGACTAGCATTTTCATCAAACTTTACTTTAGTCTCGCATGACTAGTTTTGAATTAGTCAACAACCCTAACTTGAAATAATCATAACTATGTACCTGTAATGAAAAAATATCTAAAAATAGTACACAATTTTCTTCAGTGTGTTTTATACAATTCCTCTAGGTTTCACTACTTGGAACCTCTTAAAAAAGGAGTTATGGCAAAAATGACATGCTTTCTTGAATTCTGGCTTGTTCTAGAGAGTGAACTTGTAGAGCGTGCCCCGAATAGAATATGTTTTGTATGGATCTGGAAATTTTACAAAGAATACTATAGAATGTACTCTAACCAACACATTTGGTCTTATTGAATTTTGATTTGTTTTTAATAGGTTATGACATTTTTACCCGAAACAACTGTTTTAGACTAGTTTAAGGACTAACCACAAACCCTATTTTCTACAAAGTGTAACTCCAAAAATACAACGACCCACAAGATGAAATTTGTACCACAAATACTTGGATTGTTTCCTCAATAGCCTCCCAATTTCATGGTCTGAATCATTCTAAAAAAAAAATATTTTGAAAATGGTGAGATCACCTGTAAATAACATACCTTAGAAAGAATCATCAAAAGAATTTATCCTCCCTTGAATTTTGGCCTTCTTACTTCACCTTCCCTCTGAAATTCATCTTAGATATCCTTTGCTTACCTCAATCACTTGTATATATTCAATATTCTCAAGTGTGATTAAAATGAGAGAGTATTGCCTCTTATTTATACTTTCATGTAGCTTCCTCAAGGGGTTACTCTTTACCCATCTTAACCCACTTTCCTTATTTTAGGGTTAACCCACTTCTAACCACTTGTCCACTTAGTAATTTCTCCATTAAATTTATTATTTAAATAATTTATTTTGTATCCACTTTGATTTATAGTACACTCATCACTTCACTTTATTATTTAAATAATTTATTCTTTGCAAACACTTTGACTACTTTCACTTTTTGGGGCTTCTAGATGACTCATGAGGGTTCTCCATCTTCAAATGGCCATAAATCTCTAACCATGAGGAGTTATGTGAAGTTACACATACCACTGGAAATGGCATGACATTTACTATCCGTCTAGAATAATATTTCCTGCAAATATATCAAAACTCGTACCATTATCCATTAAACAAACTTGGGTCCATTACCCAAACCCGGGTTCTCCAACTTCACATGGCCATAACTTTCTAACCGCGATGATTTATGTGACGTTCCACATACCACTGGAAATGGAATGACATTTACTATCCATATAGAATATTCTTACCTTAAAATATATTAAAACTCATATTGTTATACATCAGACAAATTTGGGTCCATTACCCAAACCTTCCTTCTACTGGACTTTCTCCAAGGGTTGACATCAATCACTAAGGGTTGACATCAATCCACAATATCACTCTCCAATGTTTGACATCAATGACAACCAAAAATCCATACCAATTGTCCATCAACCTAAGCCAATTGTCTGACAATATCATGCTTAATTTATATTGATTAATAATGTACAGCATTAAAACCAATAATAAATAATGAACACATATAAAACGACTAAAAATGACGAAATTGGTCATTTATATTGACTAACAATGACCACAAATAAAATGACTAAAAATGACCACATTAGTCATTTATATTCCGAAACCACTAAAACGAGATAAATGATCACTACAAAAGTGAGAGATAAATGACAAAACAAATAACCAAAAAATGACTTAAATTCACATATAAATGACAAAATGACAAATTTGGTCATTAATTAGCAGTCACTTATCACACGACCAAGATGTGGTCATATTTAGCTTGGTCATTTATAGCTTATCTTGTGGCAATATTTGGTCATTAATTAGCAATCACTTATCACACGACCAAGATGTGGTCATATTTAGCTTGGTCATTTATAGCTTATCTTGTGGCAATATTTGGTCATTAATTTGGTCATATATTTGGTCATTAATTTCCACAATTAATTACTAAATATATGACCAAATTAATGACCAAATATATGACCACAAGTTCATCTATAAATGACCAAGATAAATATGACCACATTTTTTGTCATGTGATAAGTGACTACTATTTAATGACTAGTGGTCACCAACTCAAAAATGGTCATTTATTTGCGAATTTTGGTAATTTATTTGGTCATTTATCTCTCATTTTGTACTAGTGAATGTCTTCATCTTCCTTCATCTTCAATTGTTCAAACTTATCTCTGAAGATTTGAATCTTAGCTCCCTTAACTTTGGCATCTCGTTGATAAATATTTTGGAGTTTATCCCAAATATTATTTGCACTGTCATAATCAATAACCTTTACAAATATTGAATCAAATAAAATTCTCAGAATGGTACCTTTAGCCTTTGAGTTTTTTTCACTTATTTTTTTTTCCATCTTTGTCGGTTGGGGGAGTAGATGGTGTTGTATACCCATCTACTATAGATTTCCAAACATCAAATCCCTATTCCTGTAAAACTGTTTTCATCATTTTATTCCAAAAGGTATAGTTCTGACTATCAAACATTGGTCCTCTAATCTTAGTGTATTCCATGATCTCCTTCCAGTGGTTAGATTGCTTCCTGAAGGATCGAATCTGATACCAATTGTTGGAATACTAAGAGGGGGGTGAATCAATATGAGCACAATTAATACTTTTAATAACAATACAATACTTCAATAATATTCAATCATTTATCATTAGGATTAAATATATCATCAATACCATAATTCAGTGCATAAGCAACACATAAACACAATGCACCATAATTTTACGTGGAAACCTAATGGGGGAAAAACCACGAAATGTTTTTCTTCTTTATCAAAGAGTACATTCATTAGAAGAACCAACTTCCTATTTCTCCAGCTACAACTAGAAGGAGGATACAACCCCCTTTAATTGCCCCATCCAACCACCCTAAAATATAAATGTATACAAATCTATTACTACCTCTATCATTGATAACTAATAACATGGTGTTGTTGCTATTTATGATACTTTTGTTGCTACTAATTATTTCGATATCTCATCAAGACTACAACCACACATACCTCATACCAAGATCCACATGATATTTCTTTATCAAGAACATATATAAATACCTCAAGGACATATATGTCTTAGTGAACATAAAATGCTTATGGTCTTTATATATATGTCTTATGGTATCAAGAACATCAAGTGCTTTTGGTCTTTATATTTTCATGGATCTAAATCTTGTGAAGGGGCCATTGCTGGTTGTGTTATGATCGACCCCAAAGGTAATAAGACATTCATTGCCTGTCAATTAGAATTTGAATGTACTTGAAACACAACAAAATATGAAGCACTCTTGCAAGGAATGAAGAAGGCACTGAATCTTAAGGTGCAATGCTTGATGGTGTTTGGTGATTATGAAATTGTAGTTAAGCAGGTGAAAAATGCTATTCATTGTTTATCACCTCATTTCCAAAACTACCAAACTGAGGTATGGAACTTAATCCATAAATTTCTCGCTTTTAACATAAGTTCCATTCCTAGATCTAGTACTTTTGAAGATGATTTATTGGCTAATGTCGCGTCCAAATTATTACCTGCTGAGATTTTTTCTCCTAATGCATTTTCCGTGAATTGTTATTCAGACCATCGATCCATGACAATATTACCAATTGGCCAGTGTTCGACGATGACCAACAAATCATAAATTTTCTGCATATGGAGGACACATTCCAAGATGCTATAATTGATGAAAGTACTCACAATGAAAATCTCTAAGATTTTTCAGTAATATCTGACCCTCGTTCTCCAGAAATATCATCCGATCTGGTAAATTCTATCCCTAAGTCTGACGTTAGATTATAAATTTTTTATGATTTACATGACAATTGTAGGGGAGTGGTTAATTGCAAAACAAACAGTTGTTCATTACTTTATGAATCTATAAACTTAGGAACACAAGATAATCCTTAGAATATTAATCTGGGCAAAGGTTGTTCTCAACAAGAAATATTTTCATTCATAAAGTTGTTTAAAGAATTTAAAGATGTATTTTCTTGGACATACAATCATTTGAAAACCTTTGATCCAAACATAATACAACATGTAATTCCCATGAATCCCCAAACCCAACCATTTCAACAAAAACTTAGGAAAATGCATCCTAAATTATAACCCACAATAAAAAAGGAACTAAATAAATTATTAACCTCCAAAATCATTTTTCCAGTTTGGAATACCCAATGGGTATCCAAATTGGTCCCAGTAAGAAAGAAGAATGGAGAAACTTGACTCCGTGTCGATTTTCGTAACTTAAATCGAGCCTTTGATAAAGACAACTATCCCATTCCTTCAATGAAACAAATTTTTCATCAAGTATCTGGTTCTAAAAGGGTCTCTTTATTAGATGGTTTCTCAGGATATAACCAAGTCCTTATGTCTCCATATAATCAATTGAAAACCACTTTTCGCACCCCGTGGGGCACCTATGCCTATCGAAAAATGCCTTTCAGATTGATTAATTTTGGAGCCACTTTCTAGAGGGAAATGGATATTTATTTTGATGGCATTATCAACCAGTCGATTGTTTTCTACCTAGATGATGTCACTGTCTTTTCAAAGAACAAAAAATATCACTTGTCACATCTTAGGGTTGTACTAGAACGTTGTCATAAGTTTGGTATTTCACTAAATCCTAAGAAATCACTTTTTGCAGTAGAGAAAGGAATATTACTTGGATTTATATTTTCAAAGGAGGTGATGATAATAGACCCCAAAATAACACAAGCTATTTCCAATCTCCCTCCACCATCTTCCAAAAAAGAAATGCAATCTTTTCTAGGTAAAATAAATTTCGTCAGACGCTTTGTTCCAAGTTTTTCTGAGATGGTTAGGCCTCTACATAACCTGATTAGGAAGGATGTCCTTTCCAAATGGAGACCTCAAGAGAACCTAGCTTTAAATTCCATTAGAAAAGATATAATTGAAGCTCCCTCCTTGATGAGTCCTGATTTCTCCAAGGATTTGACACTTTACAATTTTGCATTAGATAGCTCGTATGATGCTGTGCTTACTCAGAAAAATGTTGAAAACAATGAAATACCCATTTCATTTATGAGTTTTGATTTTAAAGGAGAAGAATCAAATTATGTTGTAGTATATCAACAAGCATATGCTATCTTTAAGGTAGTTAAACATTTCAGACCTTACTTGTTGAAATCTAGAATAAAAGTCATTGTTCCTTACCCTACTATAAGAAATCCGTTAGTTCACAAGGAACTTGGGGAGAAAAGGGCTAATTGGATGACCTCACTTCAAGACTATGATATTGAAATCATACCTACAAAAATTGTTAGAGGTCAATGCCTTTTCAAATTAGTGGCTAACTCAGTTGAAATACCAGAAAATCAAACAACAACACTAACTGAAAATTTGCATAATGAAACACAAATATGTTGTACACAAACTGTACCTAATTCATGGTATAATGATATCATATTTTATTTGCTGCATGGAACTACTATGTGAAATATTGATCCAAAAACAAAATAGCACTAAGACTAAGGCTACATATTTTCAATTGATTAATGATGTATTGTTTCAGAAGAATTTTGATGGTGTATTTTTTGCCCTGCCTAGAAAAGGAAGAATTTGAAAAGGTACTAGATGAGTTACATTCTGGTGATGTCGGGGGTCATTTTGGTGGAGTCACAACTACCCACAAAGTACTTAGGTCTAGTTACTATTGGTCCACATTATTTAAATATGCTCATGCTATGGATCACAAATGTATAATTTTTCAAAAAGATGCAGGACAGGTCAAGAAGGTTGCATTTCCCTCGCAGCTCGTTATAGTAGATAAACCATTTCAACAGTGGGGCACAAATATTATAGGACCAATTAACACAACTTCTTCATAGCAATGAAAACAAATTCTCATGGAAACAAATTATTTTATGATATGGTCTGAAGATTTACTGTTAAGGGTAGTAAACAAAAATCAGGCAATTTCGTTCTTAAATTCTCATATTATCACTTGTTTCAGAATACCTGAATGTTTAGTTTTCGATACTGCTTCGTATTTTTCTTCCTTGAACATGAATGTTTTTTCTTTAGAAAATGGGATTAAACTAAAATACTCCTCCAGTTATTATCCCCAAGTAAATGGATTGGCTGAGTCAACAAACAAAAATATGATTAAAATAATAAAAAGAATAGTGTCAGAAAATCACAAAAATTGGAACGATGCATTATATAATGCACTATGGGATGATCGGGTCACTTCGAAAGATTCCATTGGTAATTATATTTTCTTCCTTGTCTATGGAAGATAAGCTATCCTTCCTCCCCACGTCTTTCTTCCTTCACTACAATTATCTCAAAACGTTTTGGAGGAAGAATGTTCCCCTTTAGAGAATCAAATAAACGCTTTACTGAAATTAGAAGAAGTTAAGACACAAGAAAATTATAAATTGAACCAACACCATCATATTGTTAAAATCTAGTTTGATACATGTTCATCCTCGGATAGAAATTTTGAAACAGGATATTTGGTCCTCAAATGGGACAAATCACATGAGGATAAAGGATAACACACTAAGTTTAAAAACCTGTGGTTGGGACCTTTTGTCATTGCAGAAAAATTGGGTCCTAACTCATTTCATATGCGAAAATTGGAGGGACAACCAAACACTTTTCCGATGAATGGCCAAACTCTCAAGAAATACTTTGCCTAAGAAGAATAAGACATGCCCCTTGTAAATATCCCTAGTTTCTTATTTATTTATTTTTATGTTTGTTTTCTAATTCATTATTTTTGTTGATTTTATTTGTTTTTTTTATTTTTATTTTTGAAGAGTTATTTTTAACTCACAATCCATTATTGAGGGGGATTTTTATAATCTAATTTATCATTAATGACAATTTGAAATAGTTCAAGCATAATAAATATTAATTTTTAACTCAGATGAGTTGTTTATAAGACATTTATTCTAGAAGTCTCTACCAGAATATTGTTCATGGATTTTTGTCAATATCTTGGGGAAGTACAATCACCTGTAAACTTTTTACACCCTCCCAAATCTAATGAGATCAACTCAAAGTGCTTCCCCACCCTTGAGATGATTTCTTGATTGAAATCTAAATCTCTAAACCATGATGAAAACTATCATTTCTTAAATAACAAAAAGAAATATTAATGATCGATCATATATTTGCCTAGCTGTCAAATCTTCAGTATCTCCCTACTCTCTCATCGTCATGAAATCTGAAAATTTTATCAGTATAAATGACCAAGGAGAGTTGGAAACACTTTTACGTGTGGGACATGTGTGTAAACCTGTCGGGGTACTGAACAGGCCTGTTGGTAGCAGGAAAAATCACACATGATACCAAGACAACTTCGTCGGGGTACTGAACATGCTTGCTGGTAGCGAAGCAATGTCGAGTTTGAGATCTATCAGGTATGTTTTTAAGTTGATCATATACCAAAATTTGTATATCATGGATAGACAAATTTTGGATGGGATTAAAATACTTGATTGGGTTAATTGAGATCCTTGCTGAGGCTATGAATGCCTACTGGCAGCAGTGGCCATGTCAACAATATTGAAATTACCTTTATAAAAATTGTCACCTTTTGATCAAAACTAACTTTCAGGTTATAATCATCTGTTAGAGCACTCTTGGTGAGTATGACTATATTAATTTTTCTGAGCTAATCTTAATATTTATTTTTTTATCTTCTTCGAATTTGTTTTTAGTGATTCTCGAATCTTTCTTTTCCCTGATATAAATTTTTGATGATGCAGAGATAACTGCTTCACCCAGTGAGTCGCCATTGTTGGAAGACAAATATTCATATCGTTTCACTGATCTCTGAAACACAAAAATGGGAAAGGAAATTTTTATCAGCTGCCTAATTTTGTCTATGAAGAGTTTTATTATGGTTTTGGAGTAATTTCTTGATTGATCATTTTGTTTTGAGCTCCATTTTATCGATAAACATATTGTTTACCCATTTCAATTTTATGACTGTCAAGAATGAAATTGAAATCTTCTTGTAAAACACATTAAATAAACTCTAAAGGATTCTCTCCTTGTAAAACCAAACGAGCCTTTGAAATACCTAAAATAAAAAAAACTTTTAATCTTGGTGAGTATATGGTTATGAAATTTTGTTATAGCATTAGAATAGAACACAATCAAAATTGATTCATGTTATGCTTTAATCAATTTTCAAAGTATTCGTTATTACTTTAGCCTTTGCAATTTTGGTTCTAAATTTATGACATTACCATATGATCTGAATGCTTCTTTAAACTGTTATGTCATGGTCTAATCAATGTATTACCTGGCTAGTGACCGTTCTCTGAAACCATTACCTCTCTTTCCTGTTCACTAGAGATTTCATTCATTTCATTGTTTGGATGGTGCTTCGTAACCAAGTATTAGGTTCTTGGAAGGTGAGGTGGTTTTTGAGTGATTTCGTCCTCTGGTTTGGGGGTTTAATCAACAGTAAGTGTGGAATTCATGACAACATCCTCCCGAGATCTTAGTTTTTGGGTTATCTTTGACCATGCAAACTATGCCATTTGTTTTGGGTTGGCTCGAACACAGAATCATCCATTCTACATATTTTGTTATATCGTAATCAAGATAATGGATCTTGTAGTTAGGGTGGGGCCAAAAGGCTCATAGGATCTGCTTTCTCACAATGATGTTGTATATGACCTCACCCTTTTTGGTTGGGTTAGATTTTTACAGTCATTTCAGGGTTTTAATCTGGAAGTTGCACAGGATTTTGCCAATACTTTTGATCATGCAAAATCCAAAGTAGGTGACCTGCAGTTACAAGTAAATGAAGAATCCATAGCAGAGGCCACAGATCTGTCACAGGAAGGAGACCGTTGGCTCAAAAACCTGAATATAGAAAGTATCCCATGGAATTTACTAATGGTATCTAGAAAATCATGCTATAACATTAAAGGTATGCCCATCCAATTGTTCAAAACTCATTGGCATGGCTTGTTGTTAATAATTAAATAGTTCGTCACTTGTGAGGGATGTTATGGACTAGTGTTTTTATTTCATGTGCGCCTATTGATGGTCTTCCTGGGTTTTAAGTTAAAATTTCCATTTTATTTTCTTAGAAGTCTCTAGAAGATGTCCAGGTTCTACCAAAGACAAAACCTCAAGTCTGAATCCAGTCTATTCCACCATGGTTTAATTCAGGTTCTGGTTAATGCCCAATTTCTTAAGATAGGAGATAGTTGACAAAGTTTTCTTGTTAGGAATGGTTTTTCTTTATTTCCATGTGAAACTGCCCATAGTTTACCTCTATGTGTTGATGATTCTACTGGTCCAAGCAAATCATCCCACTCTCTGCAAATTTTGCGAGTTGAAATACATGTCTTGAAAGACCCTGTATGACCTCTCGATACCCCTATTGAGTTTCGTCCGATACCGAAGGTCACCTCCAAGAAGCGTGAATTCGTCCCAAAGAAGCTATTGGAGAAAATTCCGAGTCATGTTAGAGATAAGGCACTGATCGCCCTTGATCTTGTACATAACACGGTTAATGAATATAAAATTAAAAGCAAAAGACAGGGTAAGAAAGTCACATAGAAGGTTAATGATTTATATTTTAGAAATAAAAGGAATGGAAGACTTCCATTAAGGATGACTAGGAATCGACATCAAAACCATGATAAACCCATTCCCACAATGGTCATTGAGTATACAATCTCTGTCGAGGATGCCAGTTTTGATGCCAATAGAATGGATTCTCCCAAATACAATTTTGTTTCAAAATTGTCTCCATTTCTAAAGGAACAAGAGTGGATTTTAGGGATCCAATATGATTTAAAAAGTGTTATGGTGCAAGATAAACCATTGAACGTAGATGACACTCTCCCCCTACCAAGATTGAAACAAGTATATTGTGAGGAATGTTTCACTTGGATCCAGAGGTATTATCAAGATATTCCTTACTTGCAAGCTCAGATTAATCAGGTTATGGCTTGTAACATGGTATTGGAAAGAGAAAACGTGGATCTGAGAGCTAGCGTTCAACACCTTTCTCCCACAGCTACCAAAAGATTCAGGAAATCAGGGGATATTGTTATAAAAAAATCTTCCAACTTCAAAGATTTTATGAATTCAAAATTATCTGATGCCTCTTTTTCAAATGATTAATGGGTAAATAAATGTCTTGGAATTAACATTTTGATTGTTTCATTATAAATTTTTTTATTTTTATTTTGTTTTATTAGACTAGCTACAAAATCATAGATTTTGTAGCTTGTCTTTAATTAGTTTAATAGATATCTTTTTCTAAATTAAATTTTGTTTTTCTCCTTAGGTGAGAAGAGGATCGATTTGCAAAGGTTGATGGGACAATTAAATCGTTGGAAATGCCCCAAATTTGCAAGTTTCTCTTTAAAAATAGTTTCAAGAATATTTTAATTGTGTAACTATTTTTGAATGGTTGTTACATCATACCTATATTTTAGTTATTTTTGGGAAAAGACTTTATTAAGGATGGATCTATCTCTATATTAGAAGATATGAGAAATAGATCATAAAATTAGTTTTAAATATTGGTGCTTTCCTAGAGACCAGGGCATTCTTTCGGGACCTGAAGATGAACTTATCTTTTTGAGGAATGATATGAAATGTAGTTTTCTTTTTGGCTTTAGTCCTTGTGTGAATGGTATAATGTGATTATTGTCATATTACTTTCATATTTTTCTGGGCATGAAAACGTGTATGTTATGAATTAGCTTTAGTTTGTTCAACACTTATGCTTTCATGTTGTGCATATCTCTAGCATGGTCCATTGTTTATTGGTTATCATAATCTCCGTGGCTAATCAAATTTCTGTACATTTTGAGTTTACGTCTAATGTTATATTTTGATTACATAATTTCCTAGAGATTGGAGTTGATTTCCTTCTATTTCTTATAGATTGATTTTGGAAATATAAAATTCCTTGAGTTATTTCAGGAAATATCATTATTATCTTCTTTCTATAGATTTCTACTTGGAAACAGGTTAAGTGGAGCTTACATTACACAGAAAGACAAAAATATCTAGTTCTTTTTCTTTATCGCTGATCAACATCAGGTTAGTTAGTTTTTCTTTTAATTGATTTATTTACTTTATGAATGAGTAATGATTAAATCATTCAAATTTAAATGCTTTTTTCATTATAGTTATATCATTTTGAATCATATTCATTCATTTGGTTATTTGTAGCTTATACAAATAGAATAATTCCCCTAGTCTTATATCTTATTCAAACCTTGTTTCAATAATTAAACTTTCATTTTCACAAGGATTTATGTAAACCGTGTATCTATACATACATACTATATATAATAAAACTATATGCTAGGTATATATATATTAATAGATAGTATTATTAGTTAAATGTACAAAATAAGGTAAGATAGATAGATAGATTTTACATTTCTTAGTCACTTTAGTATTTTCATTGGCTAACGGAGCCATAAAACCCTCCAGGGTAGGTTATTATAAACGGCTTGGGTTAACTAGACAACTCTAGACTGGATCTTCCCTTCTTGTTGATGGTGTTTCATAAATACCCGTCAAAAAATGACACTAGAAGGAAGGCCTGAGAGTCATTGATGGCACAAGGAGTTCATAAGAATCCCCCAAATAATCGTTCTCCTATTGTGACACGTAGTCACTTAGACCCTATCGTTATTCCTGATCCAGCCACTACGTTATAAGCTACACCTAAAATTCTAGCTCAACCTATGACACCGATACCTCAAGGGTTTGATGTACAAGAAATTCTCTGTAATTATCGCCAATAAATTTTGAGAACTCAGGGTGCATTATCCCGACTTAGACAAACTGGTAGATAGTCAAATCAACCTATTGATTTTTCCAATCAGTAAGAAGATCCTCTTGGCACTGGTCTGCTTGATCACACATTAGGTGATACTACTATCGATTCTTTTGAAGCACTAATCCAAGGTTCTAGAGGATTTGGTCTTCCTCCATCCCCACTTGGGTCTTCTCCACCCTCTTCAAGAGAGGAATCCTATGACGAAAGAAGTTTTTCATTTGGACGATCTTGAAATTCACCCCCACCAACTCCCATAGACAACCAAAACAATCCCGTGAGACCTTGGCTAGATCAAGATGTTGTGGTAGTGCCTGGACCTCAACATCCATTACCCAAACATCCTGAAAAGTGGCTACCCAAATTTGACCCCAATTCGAAGCAATCATCTGAGGGTCATATCAAAAAATTCATGTTACCAGTTAGGCTTCTAAAATTCAAACACGAAGATGTTGTGTATAGGATATTCCCTTACACCTTTGAAGGAAATGCCTCCACATGGTATTTTTCACAACAACCCCAAACTATCGCTTCTTGGGATAAGTTTAAGACATTTTTCTTAGAAAAGTTCGGGGATGATAAATCTCCATAATTTTTGGTAATGGAATTATCCAACATGAAAATTAACCCTAAAGAGAAATTCAAGGATTTCAATCAGAGTTTCCTTACGCTTAAAAATAAAATACCTACAGAATCGATGCCTGTTGAAAACTTGATTGTTGCATACTATGCTAAATCCCTACATCATAATATAGCTATATGGGTTAAGCGGTCTAAGAAAAACATGTTACTAGAATCTTTTGAGGAGGAAATCATTATTGAAAAGGAAATTCTTAGTTTAAAGTATAATGTAAATGTGGAAGCTGAATCAACTACCTCTTCTAAAAAGAAAATAGAAATCCTTACGAGACCTTCCCTAAAAAAAAAAGAACAAGAAACTTTAGACTTGGAGAGTTGATAGAAATCCTTTCAGAAGTTATCTAATCAAGTCATAGACTTGAAAATATATTCTGATGAAGAATCTTCAAGTAAAGGGAACTTTATACTACCTTTTAGGAAACATTTTCCCCCTAACAGACCAAATCCGACCACAAAAGGTTTGAATTTTGAAGGGTTATAGTATGCTTTACAAACAATATTAGATGCAAATGATAGTGTTGTTTATGTCCCGCATGAAGACCAAAATGACGCAAGTGAGGAAGAAACACCTAATGAGGAGGGCTCATCTCCCCCAATCTTCAGACATCTTTCTGAAAGTATTTTCCAAGCTAATTTTGAAACTGTCCATAAAAACTAGCACCCATATAACACTCGAAGTAAGGTGCAAAACACATCCTCACTTGAGACAAGTAAGAATATGGTATCCAAACAACCGAAATAGATTGAAATGACTCAAAACCATGTTTCCCTAGATTTAGAATATGATCTTGTTGAAGATATTAAAAAACTAAAGGAAAATATATCAATATTTGAATTGCTCAAATTCCCTCTTATCCTCTAGAAAATGCTGCGAAGTATAGCTGATAATAGTAAAAAGGATGATCCTTTAAATAAAAAATAAACAGAAAATGGCACAAACAAAACTAAAGATGTCATGAGAAAAAGACCTCCTGAAGATCAAAATAAAAAGGACACATCAGATAAGACTGTAGGGAATGTAGATAAAATAATTTCATATACAACAGTAAAAAATCAACAGATTTATGATCCCACACTATGAAAATATGTACCACCTTTCTTGTTAACTTTCAAAAAGTTCAAAATAAATGTCCATAATTGTATGGTTGATTATGGGGCCTCATCAAACGTAATGCTTTTGTCTGTTTGTCAAAATATTAATGCTAAAGTCAAACCTTTTGATTTGAAAATTATTCAGTTAGATAGAACTAATGTCACAGTTGTTGGTGAACTTAAAGATGTATTGATTAGATTGTCATCTAACCCAAAAGTGCACCAGGTAATTGACATAGTTGTCGTTGATATTCCAGAAGTTTATGGATTTTTCTTGAGCAGATATTGGTTTGAGAAATTGAACTGTTATTTCACTACACATTGGTCTCATATGTGGTTACCAGAAAATTGTAAATTCTAACCTTGTACAATATCTACTGCAAACTGATATTCAGAAAAGAACAGAAAAGATACAATGGAAAATACAAACATTACACAGAGATTTTTCACCTGGAAACCCAAACCGGGAAAACCAACATATATTATATTCATACATTGTGTTACATTGTTTACAATACAATATACATATAGGAGCCAGCGACATCCAAAACCCTAACCCAATGACCTGGATTAGTCCAAAACCCTAATTCCTTAATCGGAAATAGAAAACCATCAGCAAAAAACCATGTGCCGAAAAAACCACCTAAATATCATGTGGTCCCGGAAATATGTCGTCCCGGTAATATGTTGTCTCTGAAATATGTCATCCCGAAAAAGAAAAAAAATTTGAGGGCGTTGCCCCCCTGCACGCCCGGCGTAGACGCTCAGACACTACTACTCCTGCAAAGAATATAACACATACCCAACATTCTCCCACTTGTTGTTTTCTTTGCACACAGGGGGTTACAGGGTTACATAGTCAATAATCCAGGGAAACAATGCCCATGGATCCTCTACACCAAGAGAACTTCTCAGTGTTCAGAGATTTTGTTAATGAATATGCAACATTCTTCAAAGTGTCCACCTTCATCAGTGATACTTTCTTTTTTTCAATCATGTCTCTTACAAATTGATATTGAACATCAATGTGCTTTGTCTTTGAATGATAAGCAGGGTTCTTTGCCAAGAAAATTGCACTCTGACTGTCACACTCTATCCTTACAGCTTCTTGTACCAACCCAATACCTGAACACAATCTTTGTAACCA
>ML777758.1:175412-221609 GCA_009831015.1 Picea engelmannii | reverse complement strand
GAAGATTCTTCAGATCCCTTCTTTTTCTCAACTTTGGATCTACATTGCTTCTTGTAGTGCCCTTCTTTTCCACACCTCCAACATACCCTTCCAAACTTTCTAGGAGATTTAGATCTACCCTTAGACTTAGATCTCCCACTTGATAAATTAGATTTATTTCTTTCCTGGGAATGTCCTCTTGCAAATAATGCATCTGTGCTATGTCCTTCCATATTCTTTCGTCTCATCTCCTCCAACAACAAGGACAAGACCACTTCTTCAAACTTCAAAGAAGTTGTATTACTACCTATGGCCACAACCAGAATATCCCACGAGTCTGGTAAAGAACACAACAAACTGATACATTTATCTTCATATAAAATTTTAATATCAACAGATACTAACTGAATTACCACAATATTGAAGGCGTTCAAATGCTCTGCCACCGAGTCTCCATCTCTCATCCTCAAGTTATACAGCTTCTTTCTCAGGAATAGTTTATTTACTAGGGACTTAGACTGATACAACTTCCCCAACATTTCCCATAAATCCTTGATTGTATCTTCCTCTGACACATTCAGTAATACTGAATCAGAGAGACACAGTCGAATTGTGATTTTTGCCTTCCAATCCGTCTTTTTCTAGTCATCTGCAGAAGTTCCTGTAGGTGCAGTACCTAGATCTACTGTGATCCACTGATCTCTGTTCGCCAAAAGATCTTCCATCTTGAGCTTCCACAGCTCAAATCTTTTCCCATTAAACTTCTCGATCTCCATCTTCGAATTGCTTTCCATTTCTTTTCACCTGAAAAACAATACCGCAGATCTCCCACTGTAACAAGGCTTATCACAGTCCCGAGCCAAACCCTTGATGACAAAGGCATCCCCCTAAAGACAATAAAGCTATGATACCAAATGTAAATTCTAACCTTGTACAATATCTACTGCAAACTGATATTCATAAAAGAACAGAAAAGATACAATGGCAAATACAAACATTACACAGAGATTTTTCACCTGGAAACCCAAACCGGGAAAACCAGCATATAATATATTCATACATTGTGTTACATTGTTTACAATACAATATACATATAGGAGCTAGCGGCATCCAAAACCCTAACCCAATGACCTGGATTAGTCCAAAACCCTAATTCCTTAACCAAAAATAGAAAACCATCGGCAAAAAACTATGTGCTGAAAGAACCACCTAAATATCATGTGGTCTCGGAAATATGTCGTCCCAGAAATATGTCATCCTGGTAATATGTCATCTCGGAAATATGTTGTCCCGAAAAAAAAAAAAATTGGGGGGTGCTGCCCCTGAACCCCCGCGTGGGGGGCTCCACCCCCCTGCACCCCCCGAGGGGGGGCCTAGTGGCCCGCCCTCTAACCCCCCTGTGTGCCCAGCGCAGATGCTCAGACACTACTACTCGTGAAAAGAATATAACACATACCCAACAAAAATGGCCAGCCAAACAAAATAATAATTAATAGAGAACGGTATTTGAAATACATTGTTACAGATCTAAACGATTCAAATGAACCTTTCACCGTTGGTGTAAATACAATTGAAGCTCAAAGTATGAACACTTTTTGGGGGATTTTCATGACTTAAATATCCACTATTATAGATCTAGATCAACAATCTAAAATATCATCCCATACTTAGGCAACCATTTTGAAAAATGATGCAAACCTTGTTGATAGTGATGAAATATGGTGTTTATATTTGATGGATATAAATATCGTGAAGGATTTAGTGTTGGTTGTGTTCTGATTGACCCCAAAGGTAATAAGACATTCATTTCCTGTCAATTAGAATTTGAATGTACTAACAACACAATAGAATATGAATTACTCCTGCAAGGACTGAAGAAGGCACTGGATCTTAAGGTGCAAAGATTGATGGTGTTTGGTGATTTTGAAATTCTAGTTAAGAAGGTAAAAAATGATATTCATTTTTTATCACCTCATCTCAAAAACTACCAAACCGTGGTGTGGAACTTAGTCCATAAATTTCTCTCTTTTAACATAAGTTCCATTCCTAGATCTAGTAATTTTGAATTCGATTTATTGGCTAATGTCGTGTCAAAATTATTACATGCTGAGGGTTTTTCTCCTAATGCATTTTTCGTTGAATTTTTATTCAGATCATTGATCCCCGACAATATTACCAATTGGTGAGTGTTTGACGATGACTAACAAATCATAATTTTATGCATATGGAGGACACTTTCCAAGATGTTGTAATTGATGAAAGTACTCACAATTAAAATCTCCATGATTTTTCAATAATATCTGACCCTCATTCTGTGCAAATATCATTTGATCTAGTTAATTCTATCTCTAAGTTTGTCGTTAGATTATAAAATTTTTATGATTTACATGACAAGGTTAGGGGAGTGGTTAATTGAAAAACAAACAATTCCTCGTACTTTATGAAACTATAAACTTAGGAACGCAAGATAATCCTCAGAATATTAATCTGGGCAAAGGGTGTTCTCAACAAGAAATATATGCATTCATAAAGTTGTTTAATAATTTAAAGATGTATTTTCTTGGACATATGATGATTTGAAAACCTTTGATCCAAACATAATACAACATGTAATTCCCATGAAGCCACAAACCCAACCATTTCAACAAAAACTTAGGAAAATGCATCCTAAATTAGAACCCACGGTAAAAAAAGAACTAAATAAATTATTAACCGCCAAAATCATTTTTCTAGTTCATCATACCCAATGGGTATTCAACTTGGTCCCAATAATAAAGAAGAATGGAGAAATTCCACTCTATGTCGATTTTCGTAACTTAAACTGACCCTTTGATAAAGACAACTATCCCATTCCTATGATGGAACAAATTAGATGGTTTCTCGGGATATAACTAGGTCCTTATGACTCCATATGATTAGTTGAAAACCACTTTCTGCACCTCATGGGGCACCTATGCCTTTTAGATTGATTAATGTCAGAGCCACTCTCCAAAGGGAAATGAATATTGATTTTCATGGCCTTATCAACCAGTCAGTTTTTGTCTACCTAGATGATGTCACTATCTTTTCAAAGAACAAAAAATATCACTTGTCACATCTTAGGGTTGTACTAGAACGTTGTCGTAAGTTTGGTATTTCAGTAAATCCTAAGAAATCACTTTTTGCAGTAGAGCAGGGAAGATTACTTGGATTTATAGTTTCAAAGGAGGTGATGATAATAGACCCCAAACAGACACAAGCTGTTTCTGATATCCCTCCACCATCTTCCAAAAAGGAAATGCAATCTTTTCTAGGTAAAATAAATTTCGTCAAACGCTTTGTTCCAATTTTTCTAAGATGGTTAGGTCTCTGCAGAACCTAATTAAAAATGATGTCCTTTTCAAATGGGGAGCTCAAGAGAACCTAGATTTCAATTTCATTAGAAAATATATAACCAAATTTCCCTCCCCGATGAGTCCTAATTTCTCCAAGGATTTCACACTTTACACTTTTTCATCAGACAAATCGTATGTTGTTGTGCTTACTCAAAAAAATGTTGAAAACAATGAAATACCGATTTCATTTATGAGTTCTGCTTTTAAAGGAGAATAATTAAATCATCATGCAATATATCAACAAAATTACATTGTATTTAAGGTAATTAAACATTTCATACCTTACCTGTTGAAATCTAGGATAAAATTCATTGCTCCTTACCCTGCTGTAAGAAATTTGTTAGTTCATAAGAAACTTGGGGAGAAAAGGGCTAATTGGATGACCTCACTTCAAGAGTATTATATTGAAATCGTACTCGTACAAATTATTAGAGGTCAAGGACTTTTCAAATTAGTGGTTGACTAAGTTGAAATACCATAAAATCAAACAACAACACCAGCTAAAAATTTGCATAATGAAACACAAATTTGTTGTACACAAACTGTACCTAATTCATGGTATACTGATATTAGATTTTATTTGCTGCATATAACTAATCCATGAAATATTCATCCAAAAAATAGAAGAGCACTAAAACTCAGGAATAATTTTGATGGTGTATTTCTATGCTGCCTAGAAAAGGAAGAATCTGAAAAGGTACTAGCTGAGTTACATTCCGGTGATGTCGGGGGTCATTTTTGTGGAGAAAAAACTTCCCAAAAAGTACTTAGGGTTGGTTACTATTGGCCAACATTATTTAAATATGCTCATGCGATGGCTCACAAATGTATAATTTGTCAAAAAGCTACAGGATGGGTCAAAAAGGTTGCATTTCCCTTTCATCTCGTCACAGTAGATACACCATTTCAACAGTGCGACCTAGATATCATAGGAACAATTAACCCACCTTCTTCACAACAACAAAAATATATTCTCACGGAAATCAATTATTTTAAGAGATGTTCTGAATCTTTACTATTAAGGGTAGTAAACACGAATCAATTAATTTCTTTCTTAAATTCTAATATTATCATTCATTTCAGAATACCTGAATGTTTAGTTTTTGATAATGCTTCTTATTTTTCTTCCTTGGACATGAGTGTTTTTTCTTTAGAAAAAGGGATTAAACTAAAATAATCCACCAGCTATGATCCCCAAGGAAATGGCTAGGCTAAGTCAACAAACAAAAATCTGATTAAAATAATAAAAAGAATTGTGTCAGAAAATCACAAAAATTGGCACAATGCATTATATAACACACTATGGGTTGACAGGGTCACTTCAAAAACTTCCATCGGAAATTCTCCTTTCTTCCTCGTCTACGGAAGAGAATATATCCTTCTTCCCCATGTCTTGTTCCCTTCACTACAATTATCTCATAATTTTCAGGAGGAAGAATGTCCCCCTTTAGAGAATCGAATAAATGCTTTACTGAAATTAGAAGAATTTAGGACACAAGAAAAACAAAAATTGGGCCAACACCAACATATTGTTAAAAGCTGGTTTGATACAAGTTCGTCCTCAGATAGAAATTTTGATGTAGGATATTTGGTCCTCAAACGAGACAAAGCACACAAGGATAAAGGAGAACACACTAAGTTTCAAAACCAATGGTTGGGACCTCTTGTCATTGCAGAAAAATTGGGTCCTAGCTCCTTTCGTCTGCAAAACTTGGAGGGAAAGATAGAAACTTTTCTAGTGAATGGACAGACTCTCAAGAAATACTTCGCCTGAGCAGAATAAGGCCTGCCCCCTGTAAATATCCCTAGTTTTTTTTTTATAATGTTTGTTTTCTGATTGATTATTTTTGTTGCTTTTCTTTGTTTTCTTTTTAATTTTTGAAGAGTTATTTTTAACTCACGATCCATTATTGAGGGGGATTTTTATAATTTGAGTTATCATTAACGACAATTTGAAACAGTTTAAGTGTCTTAAATGTTAATTTTTAACTCGAATGAGTTGTTTATAAGACAATTATTCTAGAAGTCTATGCCAGAATGTTCTTCCTGAATTTTTGTCAAGATCTTGGGGAAGTACGATCACCTTTAAACCTTTTACACCATCCCAGTTCTAATGAGATCAAATTAAAGTGATTCCCCACCCTTGATATGATTTCCTGATTGAAATTTAAATGTCTAAACCATGATGAAAACTATCATTTCTTAAATAACAAAAATCAATATTAATGATCGATCATATATTTGCCTGGTTGTCAAATCTTCAGTATCTCTTCGCTCTCTCATCAACATGAAATCTCAAAATTTGATCAGTATAAATGAATAAGGAGAGTTGGAAACACTTTAACATGTGGGAAATGTGTGTAAACCCTCTCGGTGACTGAACATGCCTACTGGTAGTGGGAAAATGCAGACATGATACCAAGACAACTTCGTCGAATCACTGAACAGGCCTACTGGCAGTGAAACAATGTCGAGTTCTAGATCTGTTGGGTATGTTTTTAAGGTGATCATATACCAGAAATTATATCATGGATAGAAAACTTTTGGATGGGATTAAAGTACTTGAGTGGGTTAAATGACATCCTGGTTGAGGCTATGAATGCCTACTAGAAGTAGTGGCCCTGTCAACAGTATTGACGTTACCTTTACAAAAATTGTCGCCTTTTGATCAAAACTAACTTTCAGGTTATAATCATCTGTTAGAGAACTCTTGGTGACTATGACTGTATTAATTTTTCTGAGCTAATATTAATATTTTTTTCATCCTCTTTGAAGTTGTTTTTAGTGATTCTCGAATCTTTCTTTTCCTTGATATAAAGTTTTGATGATGCAGAGATAACAACTTCTCCCAGTGATTTTCCATTGTTGGCAACCAAATATTCATATTGTTTCTTTGATCTCTGAAATGAAAAAATGGCAAAGGAAATTTTTATCAGCTGCCTAATTTTGTCTACGAAGATTTTGATTATGGTTTTTGAGTAATTCTTGATTGATCATTTTGTTTTGAACTCCATTTTATTGATAAACGTCTCATTTATCCATTTCAATTTCATGACTTTCAAGCATGAAATTGAAATCTTCTTGTAAAACACATTAAATAAACTCTAAAGGATTCTCTCCTTGTAAAACCAAACGAGCTTTTGGAACACCTAAAATCACAAAACATTTAAGTTTGGTGAGTATATGGTTATGTAAAATTTTTATAGCATTAGAATAGAACCGAATCACAATTGATTCATGTTATGATTTAATCAATTTTCAAATTATTGGTTATTACTTTACCCTTTGCAATTTTGGTTCTAAATTTATGACATTACCATATGATCTGAATGTTTTTTTAAACTGTTATGTCATGAGCTAATCAATGTACTACTTGGATAGTGATCGTGTTCTGAAACCATTACCTCTATGTCCTTTTCACCGGAGATTGCATTCATTTTATCGTTTGGATGGTGCTTTGTAACCGGAGATTAGGTTCTTAGTAGGCGAGGTGGGTTTTGAGTGCTTCTCTCCTCTGGTTTGAGGTTTTAATCAACATTAAGGGTGGAAGTCATCACAACATCCTCCCGAGATATTATTTTTCAGGTTACCTTTGACCATGAAAACTATACCATTTGTTTTGGATTGGCTCGTACGTAGACTCCTCCATTCTGCATATTTTGGTATATCGTAATCAAGCTAATGGATCCTGTAGTTAGCGTGGAGCTGAATGGATCACGGGATATGCTTTCTCATGATGATGTTGTAGATGACCTCACCCTTTTTAGTTGGGTTAAATTTGTACAATCATTTGAGGGTTTTAATCTGGAAGTTGCACAAGATTTTTATAAGACTTTTGATGGTGAAAAAGCCAAAGTAGGTGACCTGTAGTTACAAGTAAATGAAGAATCCATAGTAGAGGCCATGGGTCTGTCGCAGGAAGGAGACCGCTGGTTTAAAAACCTGAATATAGAAGGTATCCCATGAAATTTACTAATGGTATCCATAAAATCGTGCTATAACATTAAAGGTACGCCCATCCAATTGTTCAAAACTCGTTGGCATGGTTTGTTGTTGATAATCATACAGTTTGTCGCCTATGAGGGATGTTATGGAGTGGTGGTTTTATTTCTTATGCGCCTATTGATGGTCTTCCTGGGTTTTAAGTTAAACTTACCATTTTATTTTCTTAGAAGTCTCCAAAATATTTCCAGGTTCTACCAAAGACAAAACCCCAACTCTGAATCCAGTCTATTCCGACCATGATTTAATTCAGGTTATGGTTAATGCTCAATTGCTTAAGATAGGATATAGTTGGAAACATTTTATTGTTAGGAATGGTTTTGTTTCATTTCCATCTAAACCTGTCCATAGTTTACCTCTGTATGTTGATGAGCCTACCAGTGCAAGCATATCGTCCCACTCTCTGCAAATTTTTCGAGTTGAAATAAACATCTCGAAAGACCCTGTATCACCTTTTGATACCCCTATTGAGTTTTTTATGATACCCTAAGTCACCTCCAAGAAGCGTGAATTTGTCCCAAAGAAATAATTGGAAGAAATTATGAGTCATCTTAGAGATAAGGCATCGATCACCCTTGATCTTGTATAGAACACGGTTAGTGAAGATAACATTAAAATCAAAAGGCAGGGTAAGCAAGTCACACAGAAGGTTAATGATTTAGATTTCAGAAATAAAAGGAATGGCATAATTTTGTTAAGGATGACCAGGAATCGACATCAAAAACATGATAAACCCATTCCCACAATTGTCATCGAGGATACGATCTCTATCGAGGATGCCAATTTTGATGCCACTAGAATGGATTCTGTCAAATACAATTTTGTTTCAATCTTGCCTCCATTTCTAAAGGAACAAGAGGGGCTTTTAGGGATCCAATGTGATTTAAAAAGGTTTATGGCGCAAGATAAACCATTGAACTCAGACGACACTCTCCTCCTACCTAGATTGGAACAAGTATATTGTGAGGAATGTTTCACTTGGATCCAGAGGTATTATCAAGATATTCCTTACTTGAAATATCATATTAATCAAGTTATGTCACACAAAATGGTGATGGAAAGAGAAAACGTGGATCTGAAATCTAGTGTTCAACATTTTTCTCCCAGGGCTACCAAAAGATTCAGGAAATTAGGGGATATTGTTATAAAAAATTCTTCCAACTTCAAAGATGTTACGAATTCAAAATTATCTGATGCCTCTTTTTCAAATGATTAATGGGTAAATAAATGTCTTGGAATTAACGTTTTGATTGTTTCATTATAACATATTTTTTTATTTTATTTTGTTTTATTAGACTAGTTACATAATCATAGATTATGTAGCTTGTCTTTAATTAGTTTATTAGATTGCTTGTTCTAAATTGAATTTCGTTTTTCTTCTCAGGTGTGAAGAGGATCGATTTTCAAAGGTTGATGGGACAAGAAAATCATTGGAAATGCTCTAAATTTGTAAGTATCTCTTTAAAAATAGTTTCAAGTATATTTTAATTGTGTAACTATTTTTTAATGGTTGTTACAACAGACCTATATTTTAGTTATTTTTGGGAAAAGACTTTATTAAGGATGGATCTTTCTCTATCTTAGAAGGTATGAGAAATAGATCATGAACTTAGTTTTAAATACTGGTGCTTTCCCAGAGACAAGGGCATTGTTTCGAGACCTGAATATGGACTTATCTTTTTGAGGAATGATATGGAATGCAGTTTGGTTTTTTCTTTAGTCCTTATGTGAATTGTATAGTGTGATTATTGTCATATTAATTTCATATTTTCTAGGCATGAAAACTTGTATGTTATGAATTATCTTTAGTCTATTCAATACTTATGCTTTCATGTTGTGCTTATTTCTTGCATGGTCCATTATTTATTGGTTATCATAACCTCCGTGGGTAATCGAATGTCTGTACATTTTGAGGTTATGTCTAATATTATATTTTGATTACATCATTTTCCAGAGATTGGAGTTGATTTCATCTTCATCTTTTGAATAATACAAATCCACGTGAGAAACATACATCTGTCTTTCTGTTTCTTATATATTTCTTTTGCAAATATAAAATTCCTTGAGTTATTTCAGGAAATATCATTCTTAGCTTCTTGATATAGATTTCTACTTGGCAACAGGTTAAGTGGAGCTTACATTACACATAAAGACAAAAATAGGTAGTATTTTTTCTTTACTGCTAATCAACATCAAGTTAGTTAGTTTTTCTTTTAGTTGATTTATTCACTTTATTAATGAGTAATGATTAAATCATTCAACTTCAAATGATTTGTTCATTACAGTTATATCATTTTGAATCTTATTCATTCATTTGGTTATTTGCAACTTATAGAAATAGAATAATTCCCTTAGTATTATATCTTATTCAAACCTTGTTTCAGTAATTAAACTTTCATTTTCACAAGGCTTTATGTAAACCTTGTATCTATACATACATAATGTATATAATAAAACTATATGTTGGGTGTATATATATTAATAGATAGGATTATTAGTTAAATGTATGAAATAAGGTTAGATATATAGATAGATAGACAACTTTTACATTTTTTAGTCACTTTAGTATTTTCATTGGCTAACGGAGCCATAAAACCTGTCAGGGTAGGTTATTCTAAACGGCTTGGGTTAACTAGACAACCCTAAACTAGGTCTTCCCTTCTTGTTGATGGTGTGTCATAAATGTCTGTCAATAAGATTCTCGTTGGCAGTGAAGCAATGCTGAGAAAAGAGAGATTAGGAACACACTTATGAATATGTTTGTTTTCTATAAAAAATGTAAACTCGTAGTTAAACCAAATCCAATCAAAAGTGTGTAGCCAATAAAATAACTTACCTCATTAATTGGCTCTTTGAAAAGAGTATCATATATTACAAGTGTTTAACACACTGCCCACACTAAGAGGGGGGGGGTGACTTAGTGTGTGGACTATTCTAACTTTTCTTCTTCTTTAAGTTAGCAGTTAAAACATATTTGAACAGATTAAGAAAAATCAAATCACAATCAAAATGGATACATAAGATGCCATATGTTTGTATATAATTTATATGAATAAATGTGAATATAGTAATAAATATTTTTCCAACACCAACTAATTTGTTTAAGCACCAACTGAAGTAAGGAGCACCAACTCCTCGAAGAGCACCAAATCTCAAGCAAGACCCAGCTTGATGCCAGACCCATCTTGTTGATAGAATACAGTCTATCCAACTAGAGTTCATTCAACTCCAGTAGCATTGATCCATTATAGAATCAACTCTATCTCATGATTAGAGGTATACCATAAATGCTCATCACCGCATTTCATATTCTCTCTGAAATTCATGCCTTTTTTGCTTTATCTTTCCTATGATATATTCGTTCCTTCTTCACTTCTACATAGCTCTTATATTCACATGGACCTTAGGTCCCAATCCGCCTCATTCACCTCACAAGCCATTCTTTCTCCACAAGCACAATTTCAAGTGAACCAATCACGATTGTATTTATACTTGTTTATGCTCAAAACTTGTTTAAGTTATTGAGCCGACTTGTGCAACAAGTTATAACTAACTTGTTCATTTACAATAACTTTTGGGACCACCATAGATCATCTATTCGGGTCTTCATCGTTACACCAGGCATTCCCTCACCTTTCACAAATCGATCACAGGCATGGATCAATTTCCTTCATCTCTGTGATAACAGAGATCGATGCTTCCTTCAAACCATGTTCATATGATCAATTGCATAGAACCATAGGTTTAAAAATTTAAGCGACAGACTACATTACACGCTTAATCTCTTTACCATATGACCAATGGAGTTGACCATACTCTAGGCGAGACACGATCTTGAGTGTTTATCGATTCAATGATCACGATTCAATCTCCCGATGAGATGGACGATTTTCAGGAATTCAAGGCTTCGCCCTTCGGGTCTTTGTGACTTCCAACCTTTCAAATCTCCCAAATATGATATCATCGAATAGATCGGATAGTTCACATTATATCTTGGAACCAGATCAATGGTTATATTCGATCCTTACATCTATCCTTCATTGCTTAATCCAATGACTAGGACTTAATCAAGCAATGATATGGATGGCCACATTTTACTCCACAAATTCATCTATTATGCTTACGCTATCCTTCCACTATATTTTGATCAAAGGTTGAGTATGCAACCGAACAGAAGATCGACAGTCAATATCTCCTTCGAGTCTCCAGACTTTGGAGATTTCGAGTCTCAACCCCTTCTTTCCTCCGTACGTCAATATTCTAGAGCTGGAAAACCCCTGACATGTGTCCCTCTTAGATTAATGGTCGAGATCTCCTTTGGGTCTTCGTACTTCGGTGATTTCAAATCTCAACCCCTTCTTTCCTCCGGAGTGATCACTTGTTGTGCAAGTCATAAAATGGTGGAGACCACTTGATGTCAGTTAACGCTTCCACTTACACTATCCTTCCATTGTAATAGATCGACGATTGAGAGTACTCCCAAAGTGATCTTCAGATCGGATGTCTCATGTCCACTTTGGGTCTTCGACATTCAGGACTTTGGGACTTTGTCTGAGTGCTGGGGGTAAAAATCTCGAAGAAAAACTCC
This sequence comes from Picea engelmannii, assembly GCA_009831015.1. Classification (NCBI taxonomy): domain Eukaryota; kingdom Viridiplantae; phylum Streptophyta; class Pinopsida; order Pinales; family Pinaceae; genus Picea; species Picea engelmannii. Next base: position 209,666 of record ML777758.1, on the reverse strand, counting down.
TAGAGTGACGTAACTTACTTGCGTCACTTGATGACATGTCACGAGATGAGCAGCTACCACATGCCACTCCAATTCATGATTTGCACGTACCTGAAATGTTGATTTCAACTTGACACTTGTTATTCTCTGACTATGCCACATGTCCTTGCTAACATAGACTTCTGACATGGTCTATCATAGTTTCTTTCTGACGTAGACTACTAACGTGGTCTATCGCAGTTTCTTGCTAATGTCGACGTAGATCTCCTGATGTGACACATGTTCATGTCCTTGATCTAACGATCAGGATAGTATTGAAAGGGTATCTCAGATTGATGAATGAGAGTAACTTCAGAACTTTGTCCTTCAGTACTTCAAGACTTTTGACATTTCTTGGTGGTGAAACTCCCGAAGCAATTCTCCCGTAGTGACGTAACTTTCTTACGTCACTTGTTGACATGTCATGAGCCAATTTCCTCTTGATGCTTGTCATCATCTGATTATTCCATGTGTATGTGATGACATGGTCTATCGCGTGTTCTTGCTGATGTGGTCTGCCACACGTCCTTGCTGACGTGGTCTGCCACACGTCCTTGTTGACGTGGTCTACCACATGTCCTTTTTGACGTGGCATGCTGATGTAGATATCCCATAAGTCCTTGCTGACGTGGTCTACCACATGTCCTTGTAGACATGGTCTATTGCATGTCCTTGTTGACATGGTTTGCTGACCAACAACCCTGATCCAATGATCATCATATGTCCTCCAAATCCGATGGTCCTTATTCATTTCATATTTCCTGGCTTCCTGTATTTCAAATCTCAAACTTTCTGGAGTGTAACCTCCTCACTTATTTATACCCAAAACAAATGTTGTTCATTGACCAGGATCTTAGATCGATGGCTTAATATTTTTGTGATGCACCTTTGCTAGCTTATCTTGTCCTTCCACTTAGAATGATCCAATGGATGACGATGATTCACATAATTGAGATCTCAGATATTACCATGCTTATCCTATCCTTCCACTCGAAAATGATCCGACGGTTGAAGAGAATTCGGGTTTGATCCGACGACTGGCTGGTCTTCGGTTAATCGAATTCTCAATCGTTTTTCCCTTCTTATCTTGTCCTTCCACTCAAAAGTGATCCAATAGTTATGAATATTCTAGAAGCAGATCCATGATCAAGGATGATTGCAGAACCATGATTTGTGAGTGATTTAACTTATCACCCAAAATCCGTAGTTGGAAGTTATGCGTTATTGGTGAGTCAACCACAATCGTTGATATTCTAAGCTATAAGATTGGACGGTCCTGACTAATTGCGGGATAGGAACAAATGCGATATTTAATTCTCCTTTAGATCTCTGCAATTCATCCATGCGATTGATCTGGCAATTATGCATTCGACGGTCATGATTTAATATGGCTTAATCTCATTGCTTGTTGGATCAACCATAGTCGTAGATCTTTGGAGCTATGAGATCTGACGATCAAGACCAATTGTGTGAGTAGAACTAGTAGGTTGTTTAATTCTTCTTTCGCTCCCCACAATTCATCCCTATCATTGATCTGGCTTGTAGATTTGATGGTCACGATCCTTCAATGATCCTCAATCCCACAGTCACTCATATGAATGTCGTCCATTATATGAGACGATCAACACCTTCAATTTCCTTGATCAGATGACTACTGAGACTTATCACCTTTTCCTATGAGTTGGTGGACTTCTCAATATTTCCATTGATCCCGACGATACTTATACAATGCGCTTATTCCTTCTGAGCTTTGATCTTGATTCACTAACCCTCCTGATCTTTTATCACAGGAACATTGTTGATCCTATTGTGATCAACAATAATCACAAATTGCTCCAGCATTTTCCCATGTGTTTACTAACGTACTGCATTTTCCCTTCTGAGCTTTTGATATTTGCATATTGTTCGCTCCTCCTCTCGAGCTTATGCTTTTGATACTTGCATACTTTTTGACATCTCCTGCTAACTAATATACTTGTTAACATCAATGACAATCTCATCTATGGTAATTCATCATTAACAACAGATCATCACATCCATTGTTAACATCAATGACAATCTATCCAACAATATCCCCCTTTTTCATTGAGGGAAAGCCACTAAATTCATATACAAAACTCCCCCTGTGATGATGCTTTCCTCTTATGAAGTTTTCCTTTTATGAAGTTTCTCTCCCCCTTTGAAATCAATGGAAAATGGTAACACTTGGGTAACACTTCTTGCAATTATGTTCTGCCTACCATAACTAAATGACTCCCCTGTCAATATGCTCTCTCTCTGCTTCTGACTACTCTCCCTCTTTGTTTCTTAAAAGGTAAATATTCCTGAAAAGGTTTCTTCCCCTGTTGATTTACTAACTTCTTATCTCAGTTTATTGGGATTTTTGTTTTTCAAATGAGTAGTCTTCTTGATACCAATTTTTGTAGTGATCGAGTATTTTCACAACTTAATTTAATTACTTTATTATTTACTAACCAAAAATTCCCTTGAGTTTTTATTGACTGTTCTCCCCCTTTGTTTCTAAAAGGGTAGCTTTTCTTGACATGTTTTCACCTCTTGTTATCTCTACATGATATCATGTACCTCATTTTGTACATCCGAATGTTGCTTCTGCGGATATCGTTGTCCTACTGGAATAGTGTGCAATTGTAGCTCATCTTATTCAAACAACTCTTGGATCTACCCATGATTCTCATTGATCTCTAAACATATGTATACATATTCATCCAAGATTCTTCTTTAATGTACATTAATCTAAAGTTGTCTGAGAAATTTTATACTATACTTGTCGCATGACTGACATTCTTTTTGCAAAAATCAATTTCACTCCTATTCACTTGTTCAGTCTTTTCTATCAACATCTTTGAGTGTCCTAGTTTCTTGATCTTTGTTCTCTGATCATCTATTATTGCAACTTCATTTTTCTTCCATGTTTCATTTACTCCTTTTGTCGTACTATATGACGCATTTCTCATTGAATGTTTTCTTGAGTTCCAACAGTTATAGCCTGTGTGGCCATATCCACCACAACTATAGCATCTCATAGTGTAACAATGTGCAACAATATGTCCAACATGATTTTAGTTCCAACATCTTATACTTTTGTTGAACCTACCAACTTGTTTTCTTCCATGATGCCTACAATCCAAGTCTTTATGACCATATTCATTACAAGAAAAACAATAACCATTAAAAAAATGTTGATACCTTCTTTGATTCATCCACGAAGGTGTCTCTCTTTTGAAATTGGTTTGAGGTGTATGAGTAGCTCTTGGATGCCTTCCTTGATATGATCTTCTAAATTTTGTAGTGTTGATTTTATTTCTTGAACGTGAAGAACCTGAGTCATATCTACTTTCACTTTTTGCAAATGAAGGAGATGTGTCAGACCATTCTTCATATTTTAGAAATGAAGGAGTTGTGTTAGACCTATCCTCATTCTTTACAAATGAAGGACCCGTGTTAGACATGTTTTCACCTTTTACAAATGAAGGACTTGCATTAGGTTTCTTAGGAGTACTGATTTCTTCCTTGTTGTATCCAAGACCAGATTTATCTTTTGGTGATCTCTGACTATCCAATATATCCTTCCACTATATTTTGATCAATGGTTGAGTATGAAATTGAATAAAATATCGACACTCGAGATCGCCTTTGGGTCTCCAAACTTTGGAGATTTCGAGTCTCAACCCCTTCTTTCCTCCGTGCGTCAATCTTTTGGAGCTGAAAAACCAGTGATGCGTGTCCCTCTCAGATTAATAGTCGAGATCTCCTTCAAGTCTCTGGACTTTAGAGATTTCAAATCTCAACCCCTTCTTTCCTCCGGAGTGGTCACCTGTTGTGCAATTCATAAAAGGGTGGAGACCGCTTTTTTTCGGTTAACGATTCCACTTACACTATCCTTTCATTGTAATAGATCGATGGTTGAGAGATCTCCCGAAGTGATATTCAGATCAGACGTCTCGTGTCCACTTTGGGTCTTCGACATTCGATACTTCAGAACATTTGGCGAGTGCTGGTGGTAAAAATCCCAAAGAAAAACTCCCAGAGTGACGTAAATTACTTGCGTCACTTGATGACGTGTCGCGAGCCAAACAACTGCCATGTGTCACTCAGATTCGTTATTTGCACATAATTGAAATGATGATTTAAAATTGATACTTGTCATTCTCTTACTATGCCACATGTCCTCGCTAACATAGACTACTAACATGGTATTTCACAGTTTTTTGTTGACGCAGATTGCTGACGTGGTATGTCGCAGTTTCTTGCTGACTTCAACATAGATCTCCTGATGTTACACATGTTCATATCCTTGATCTAACCATTAGGATAGTATCCGAAGGGTATCTCAGATCGACAACTGAGAGTAACTTCAAAAATTTTTTCTTCTTTTTCCTTCAAGACTTTGGGACTTTTGATATTTCTTGGTGGTGAAACTCCCGAAGCAATTCTCTCAGAGTGACGTAATTTGATTATGTCACTTTTTGACATGGCACGAGCCAATTTCCTCTTAACTCTTATCATCATATAATTATGCCATGTGTATGTGCTGACGTGGTATGCCATGTGTTCTTGCTTACGTGGTCTGCCACACATCCTTGTTGATGTGGTCTGCCACACGTCCTTGCTGACATGGCCTGCTGATGTAGATTTCCCATACATCCTTGTTGACGTGGTCTGCCACATGTCCTTGTAGACGTGTTTTGACGCATTTCCTTACTGACGTGGTCTGCTGACCAACAACCCTGATCCAATGGTAATCGTATGTCCTCCAAATCCAATGGTCCCTATTCTTTTCAGATTTCTGGGCTTCGGGTATTTCAAATCTCATACTTTCTGGAGCGTAACCTCCTCTATTATTTATAGCCGAAACAAATGTTGTTTGTTGATCAGGATGTTAGATTGATGGCTTGATATTTCTGTAATGTAGATTTTCTATCTTATCCTATCCTTCCACTTGGAATGATCCAACGACTGATGAGGATTCACATAATTAAGATCTCAGATCTTACCACACTTATTCTATCCTTCCACTCGAAAATGATGCGATAGTTGAAGAGAATTCGTTTTTTATCCGATGACTGATGGGTATTTGGTTAATTGAATTCTCAATTGTCTTGCCCCACTTATCTTGTCCTTCCACTCGAAAGTAATCCAACGGTTGTGAAGATTGTAGAAGCAGATCCACAATCAAGATAATTACAGAACCACAACTTGCGAGTGATTTAACTCGTCACCCAAACTATGCAATTGGAAGTTTTGTGCTATTGGTGAATCAACCACAATCGTTGATCTTCGAAGCTATAAGATCAGACAAATCTGACTAATTGTGGGATTGGAACAAGCACGATATTTAATTCTCCTTTCAATCTCCGCAATTGATCCCTGTCGTTGATTTGGAGATTGCGCATCCGACGGTCACGATTTAATTTGGCTTAATCTCATCGTTTGTTGGATCAAACGAAGTCTTAGATGTTTGGAGCTATGAGATATTACGATCTAGACCAATTGCAGTATTAGAACAAGTGGGTTTTTTAATTGTTCTTTCGCTCCCCGCAATTCATCCCTGTTGTTGATCTAGCTTGCAGATCCAATGGTGATGATCCTCCAACGATCCTCAAGCCCACGATCACTGATATGACCATCATCCATTATATGAGATGATCAACACCATCAATTTCCTTGATTGGACAATTTTTGAGACTTCTCACCTTTTCCTGTGCGTTGGTCGACTTCTCAATATTTTCATCGATCCCGACAATACTTATGCAATGCCCTTCTTCCTTCTAAACTTTGATCTTCATTCGCTAACCCTCTTGAGATTTTCTCATAGGAACATTGTTGATCCTATCATGATAAAAAATAATCATGAATTTCTTCAGCCTTTTCCTGTGTGTTTACTAACATACTGCGTTCTCCCTTCTGAGCTTTTGATATCTGCATATTGTTCGCTCCTCCTCCTGAGCTTACTCTTTTGATCTCTGCAACTTTTTGACATCTTCTGCTAACTGATATACTTGTTGACATTAATGACAATCTCATCTATGGTAATTCATCATTAACAACATATCATTACATTGACTATTGACATCAATGACAATCTGTCCAACAACAAGTACTAGAATTTTTGGGTTATATCTTTTAGAAATTTGGTGTCATTGTGGTATCCATGATTATTCAAAAAAAATCTATAGTTTTTTGAGCTTATATTTAAAATTCATATTTGATTAAAGGCCCTAGACTTATACTAATAGAGATAACTAGTCCTTCTAGTGTGCCACCATTTTTTGAGGCCACAACAATCCACCTTTACTTTTTATTTTACAAATGAAAGAAATCCCCCCCCAACTAAAATTTGAACTCTAATGTCTAATCTTATACTGCTTGAATTTGATGGTAATTATTTATCTACCTCAGGGGATTTAGGGGTTTGATCTTGACTGATGATTCTTGTAGCATACCCATCCACTCACAGGTTGTCCATGCTACCTCAAAACTCACTTCTGAACCAGTTTTGAATTCTGATAAAATTTTAATTAATAAATAGGCATGAAATATTCATATGGAGAGATCAAGATTCATGCTACAACATAAAATAAATGAATATAATTCCATACACACAAATAACAAAAAAACATGCACATTATAAACATGAAGATTATAGATAGTAATCAATACACAACGACATAAATACACAGGTAAATAAAACCATGATAGATAGCACGTATCTTTAATGAAATGAATCACTAACTGGTTGTAGACCAAGCACATTCCACCCAACCATAGACATTGTTGTTCCAAGTCTCAACAAAAATGTCACCCTCTATCCATGGCTTATGAATCCACAAGAACGGTTCCAGAGTGTCACTTAGCTTCCCAACCCATTCAACACTCAAGCTCTCACAGGGTTCTCAACACACACAACAATCCAAGGTACACCAACTCTCTTGTATCCAGCCTGCACAACCCAAGACAATGGACCCCCTTCTGTGCCACAGAGCCCCTCAGGCTATCCACCTCCTTCTAGGGCTCCAGTGCATCTGGTCAAGAATTTAGATGCTGGGACTCTCAGGATCCGCAACTATGAGAAAAACTTAACACATGCCAAAGAATCTCATACATGCATGAATTAATTCATGGTTGTAATACACTAGCAATCATTACATCCATCAAAACCATGGCTCCTCTCCAACAATTCATTTTTCTTTCCCAAGCCAAGATCAAAGTGAATTATGAATTCGTTTTTCATGGGTGAAAGAATGAATGGAGAGAGATCAGAATGAAAGGTGTGAACAATGATCAATAAAAAATGAACATTGAGTGAGTGAGTGAGTGAAGAAGAACCCTCAAACATCCCACAATATGGGTTTATATATTTCTTGGAATTAAAGAACCACGTGTCCTTCCCCAAAGAATCTCATGTAACTGATATTCTCCATTAAAAAAAATGGGTAAATAAAATATAAAATAAATACTTATCCCCTCAATCCCCCTCTCTTGTGGAATCATAGCCCCCTATAACTCTTGTCCTTGTCCGTCTAGCAGCCAGTGATGTATTTATTATTAATAATGATCAAAACATTACATTTCCTAGGCACATTGGCCTCTTTTAATTGATTAGGCACTCTGGCCTTTCATAAATTAACAAAATACATTATTTAATATGGGCTCAAAACTGGGGTATTACAATTGTCTTTGATGGAGGTTGATTATTCCTTTTGATCTTATGATTCCAAAATTCTTGATGATGCTTCTTGACCTATGATGTCTTGTTGAGATTTGTATGATGGAATTGAAACGTTATCTTTGGACCTTTTGTAGATTCCAAAGTGATCCTATGTGGCTATAGGGTTTGATGCTCTATTGTATGTCTCAAATTAGTTTGTTGTTGAGGATTTTATGAATGGATAACTCAAATTTTGCATCCTCTTTCTTGCAATTTGTGCTTAATGTCTTCATATTTATGCTCTTGTGTGTTTATCATACTCTTCAATTTCAAACTGTTAGCTTGAATCACAAAATCACTAATCATTCCTTTGAGTTTGAGACTTTGCACATGTAGTTTTTAGGATACTTATGTACAACCACCCATGATTATATTTGAACAAACTGAACGCTCATTTATAAATTTGTTGAAGGTAGGGAATGTAATTTTTATAGTATATTGACAAGTTTCTTCTTAATCACATAACTGATCTCATATTTTCTGTGGTTGGAGGAGTAGGTTCCTAGGGTCACTTCCTTTACATGACCACTCCATCCTTTAAATGCATGTGGGAGAATTCCTTGATCTTATTCCTCTTTCCTAGACCTCTCTTGATGTGGATATTGTATGTCATTTGAAACCAACAATCATCATTTATGAACTAAGCCTTGTCTTGTCCAAACTTCAAATAGATTTGTTTCTATCATCATTGCATTGATGAGATCAGAACCTTGATCCTTGTCCAAAATATTGATCCTTACCAGGACCCCGCTCATTGGGAATCAAATTAACCTTGGCTTACAGTTTACCTGAGGTTCACATCTTCCAAGGCTATTAGATCCACCTTTCCCACAGTTCTATCCCATGAGATCATTGGTTTTACTCTATCAGGAATCCCTATTAGGAGTGTTGAGTGTGCATTTCCTCACAATTGGTCCAAAGCCCGAAGGCTGGAATATTTTCGGGCTCCCTTCATCATGTTTTTCTTGTCGACCTGCCCAAGTGAAATCCCTTATGATATTCCTGAGATCTGAAAGACGCGAGTTTCTTCAGATTAATCTCAACCAGGTTCCTCTTTCATCATTCCCTCTCTCAGAAAACCTAGGCCCAATTCCTATTGAGATTCATGGATGTAGGTCCTTGTCATGTTATCTCCCAATGTTTGCTCGCTATTTTTCATAATTAGTTGCATGCATTGTTTCCTGACAAAGAACCTATTCCTTGATCTAATTGTATTCACTATCTTTGCATCTTATCAGGTCTGCCCTCTGATATGTTCATCTTGAATGGATTGACATGTATCCTACACTGGGTTGGTGTCAATATTATTTTATCATATGATTATTTATGTGTGACATTGATTTTTCGCATGGTTTGTCATCTTTCCCCCCTAGTCACTTTCCATTCGTTGCATCTGAACCTGAGCAATCATGATCGCCATATGATCTGCCTACCTGAATTGACACCCAATTACTTGAAACCTACCTAATATATCTTGCTCCTATTTTTAGTCCCTAGGTGTAGAACATTGGTTGTTGTGGAACCATGACTTCCATGGAAACCTGACTCATGTATAACTTGGCCTTATTTTCCTAATTGCTGTTTTTATTTTAATTCTTATTTTTGTAAACAATTTGTATATTTTTATTTTATTTGTTTATCTCTTTTTGTTTTTTGTTATTTATTTATTTATTTCCATTTGTATTTTACCCTTGGTTTTTCAAAATCACATGGTTTTATTGCACATGGTAATTTTCCATGTTTTTTTTATTCCCTATGTCTTTCCCTAGAGTTAATCTTAATATTTATTTTTTACATGGGGAAAATCAAGTTCACTTTAAAAATGTTTTTGCATGAGTCAAATTTGTTTTTACATGGATCAAATTTGTTTTACATGAATAAACTATTTGTTACATGTGTTTTGCATAAAACCTGATGTGTAATATGTACATTCCCATTTTTTTTCATGCCCCGTAAATTAGAAAAAAAATTGACTTTTTGATTTTTTATGTACATATGTATATTTTTTTATTTCTTTTTAATTTTCATTTTAATTTTGTTTTTCCCATTTATCTCCTAAGTCCTAGGATGTATACTCTTATTATTTCATTTCATTTTAGTTTCATATTGATTTTTAATTTAACTCTTTCATTTCCCCCCCTCCCCCCCCCTCACCCATTATAATTCAATTTAATATTTCATTCGAGTTCCCCCTAGGATTCTTCCCATTGGTCTAGATATTTACTTCATGACAAACTCCATTGAGGATTACCGTTAAGAAAACCTCCCTTATTTCTTGGAATCCATTTTCACATACTCCTGAATACCTTTAGAAACTATAGAAATATGTTTTTAGTGTCTCAAGATGGAGCCATCAGGATGAGGACTCAATTTTAATAATTGGAAATAACCATTAGAGTGTTCCATCGGAAATATATTTTTTCTAAAGTTTACCATGGAATTTTGATGGCACATCAATATGGATCCATCGGAAGCCATCATCCATGTCAACCCTCCCTCACATTCTGACCAGGGAATTCCGAGGAGTGTTGAGAAGTTGAGAGTTATTACCATCCCGAGACAAGCCGTCCCCATCTCGACAAGCCTTCAGAAACCCAAATTTTTATTCACGTTTTAACTTTTTGACTTAGACTTTGGGTTATATTTTGTTTTGGGGCATATTTATTATATTTTTTTATTTTTTATTTTCACGTGGGTGGGGGTAATTTTATTAATTTTATTAATTTTATTTTCACGTAGGTTAATTTAATTAATTAATTAATTTCCTATTTTCACTACGATAATTCGCCAAAATTACAACATGAGCCCTAAGTCTTATGCCTTCTCTAGGTTCTTATACAAATCAAGTAAGGGGGATAAATCTATATTAATCATTCAGTATTGAATTTCCTTATGCATGTGGTTTAATGATCTTCAGGTTGAATATCAACAACCCAAATTCAACCACAAGCAAATCAAGGGTTGTTGAGCACCGAATTTCACACGGATATATCTTGAGCTATGTTGAATAGTTGGTTTGGAAAATTGGTTTTCATTGATTTCAACCCTTAGTGAGGTCCAGTGATTTTGTACAATTGATTGAAATTTGTGTGATTGAGATTGATGGTGAGCTAGTTGGGTACATTTGATGTAGTCTACATATAGCCTCGGAGGTGTGGTTATGGGACCAAAAATTGATTAAGGAATAATCGCATAAAACATAGTGTAATTGCATGTAATACTATCATATATTGATAGTACACATTGTGTCATATATAATGATATGTGGTATGCCACATGGTTCCTCACGGTTAGGAAGATACAACCTTGTAAAGTTGGAATCCCCAAAGAATGGTCAAGAATCCCTAGTTGGTTACAAGTCAATGAATGAAAGGGTAAACTGGTTATGTTAGAACATAATCATGTAGAGGGTGCTCTCCTGAAAGAAGTGTCCCCTTGGGTAAAGAAAGAGATTCGAAAAACCCATTTTTCCAAAGTTTAGAGGGTGGGTGTGTCATTTTAATGAGCAGGCAGTTTTGAACGGCCGAGATTTGCGGCTGAGGTTTCATTCTGGAGCCCCCTTGCCATTCTTCCTTTAACGGGGGGGGGGTCCGAAATTGGGCATGAATCTCTCAAATGGTTGAGATCAAGGTGCCTAGATCGACGACACTCAAGCAATTCTGAACCCCCTCCTCCATTCTGCCTTTAATAGGGGGGTCCAGAATGGTATGGTATTGACGTGGGGACCCTTTCCTATCATGTCGCCTTATCTACCATTTCCTCCCTTGCCATCTGTTCTCCACTTGACTGTGTGATGGGGTCCATTCTCTTTGGCCTCTCCTCATCCTCTAACATCTGTCCCACTCCCTTCCACGTCATCCTCCCATAAATAATGTGTCCCCCATTACCATTATATCCCGTCACCTTTGCCCCTTCTTCTTGCCATGTGTCCCACCCCTGTTGTTTCCATGATCACTCCCTTTTCCCTTTCCACGTAAAGCATGTGAGATCCTCCATGACCTATCTATTATACCATTCAACTGATCCAAGTGGTGCCATGAGAAGACCTCCACATCCCAGAGGGCAGAGTTGACTTGGATTGTTCCTGATCCCAAGAAAGCAGTTACTGAAGTTGTTGGAGGCGGTTAGACATCATCTCTACCATAAATGGAAAGTCCGGCAAAGGATTAAAATCATGTCGATTCATCTACAGGACAGTCAGGAGCTTGATTGCATCTATCATAAGTGCACGATCGTCAAGAGTCTACATGCGCAGACTGCCAAACGACATGTAGACGCAATGTTTTTAATACATTGTCTCGTTTTCACTGTTGTTGTTTTGTTTTGAGTATATGTAGGTGTTTTCTCCATTTTTGTAATCTATCGATGGTTGAGCTAGGCTCCCGATTGTAAAGTTTTAATGAAGCACTGGTTGCTCTGGTTATGTACTGGCACTTGAGACTTCTTGCCTTATGAATGTCAACTTCTTTCCATCTCTTTGTTTACATTGCGTTAGAACAACTCAGAATTGGAGGATCCTGTTGAGTTGCATTGTTATAGGATGATGTAGGTTGGATCACTGTAATAGTTTCATTGTCTCTAATTAGTTATTGTATTTTCTCAACGCTGAATGATTTGGAATTGGAGGATCCAGTCAAGTCACCCTTCAGTTCCCCGAAGCTCGGAATCAAGAGGATCTTGTATTCTGAGCTTTTCTTCCTCAAGCTGTTAAAAGGCTGATGCCTGAGGAAATATTGCTCACTCATCTCACCAAGTCTTCCCCCTGCTCATTTTACAATCAACTCATTGACGGAAGTTAGATCAAGACCTCCTTTGTTCTTTACATACCAGGCCTGGTCCCTGAGTTAGAGTGATACCTTCCTGGGTCTCTACCCATTCGATCACCCATTAAATTTATTCGTGACATAAACTGATGGGTGTTGGGATCTGCTCCTGTTGCAATCTAGTAGTGAATTCTAATGCTAACATTTCTGGCATCATTGTCGGGGATGAAGTTGAATATTTTCCCCGGGATTGAATAACAATGATTAAATAATTATGAAGGTGCATCACATATCAAAACTATCAAGATTTCTATTTTGCACCTGGCGACTCCACTGACGTGACTTCGCTGGGCGATCCCACTGGTTCTAACCCATAAGTGACTCCATTGTTTCAGTTGTGGCTTCTAGAGGTAGACACACAAGGTCTACTCCTTAGCTGCCATTAGTGCCACCTGAAGCGGACCTAGAGAAGATCATTAGAAAGGGAAAGTCCTCTGAAGGTGGCACTTCTGCTGCTAAAATAGGTATTTCTGGTGATTTTCAAGATTTTGTAGAAACTCCAACCCCTTCATTTCATCCCGTTTTATTACCGTCTTTCGGATTTTCTCGTAGTTTAAATTTCAGGAGTGTTCCTGCTGGATTTTTTCCTCCCGGTCTCGAATTAGTAGGAGAAACTCTTGCCACTCCCCTCTCCCCTAAAGTGGTACCCTAGTTTAGACCCAGTGCCTCTGAACATTCTCCTACCTCGGGTTTTACTACCCCTCCTCATTTTATTACTTTTGTTGAGGGAAGGGAAATTTCGGTGCCATTGAGCCCGCAAGCCTGCTCTCCATATTTTCTATAGTTCCCCTCCCATTCTGTAAGATTAGTTCCTATCTTTCCACTTCAAACCTCATCTCCTCCTAGTTCCCCCACATCTATTGTTCCTATGGCTGGTGCTAATCCCCCTCTAAATAGAATGGACGCCATAGTAGCTGCCAGATATGCTCCCTTAATCTTACCTCAACCTTTGAATTCTCTCCTTACTGGAGATTACTTGAAATATATGCCCAAGTTCACTGGGGAAGAGGACATAACTGCAGAAGAGCACCTGGCTACTTTTTATAGCTACGCAGACAACCTGAACATTGAAAATGAAGATGTCTAGATGAGAGTGTTTGTCCAGAGCCTGGATGGCGAAGTAAGGAAGTGGTTTAGGAGATTGGCCCCCAGATCTATTGCTGGAATTGAAGCTCTAGATAGTGCTTTCCTGAGGTAGTGGGGAGATAAAAAATATTTCATGTATTACATGAAAAAGTTCGATTCTTTGAATAAAATGGAAGGAGAGTCTGTCTCAAACTTCTCCAAAAGATTCAATAAGATGTATAATAATATCCCTGCTGAGATAAAGACCACAGAAGCCTTTGCCAAAATTTCTTATTCTAGTGCATTGGACCCTGACTTCTATCTTCTATTGAGAGAAAGAAGAGCCATCTCCCTAGATCAAATGAAATATGTGGCCATAGAGGTGGAATCTAATGTATTGGTAGTTGACAGACTAAGGAATAAGACTGATGCAGACAGGAGAAAGGGAAGATCTGAAGCCTCAACTTCTGGCACCTTTGTACCTCACTCTCAAGTGGATGAATTGACCAAGATAGTGAAGTCTCTGTCTGGAGAGATGGAGAAAATGAAGGTGGAGGGGAAGCAAGCATATAGAAATCCTCAAAATGCAGAAAACAAAGGAAGCTTCAGGAGGACAAACAATATTGCTCCCCTGACTATGCAAAGAGACTAGAGAGGAAGAGATAGAGAAGACCAGAAAATTCAGGCCCCTCTTCAAAATAATTTTGTGACTGATGAGGAAGAAGGGGAAACAAACGGGCTTGATCCTAAAATCCACTGCTTCGAAGAAATTCCTCCTTTTCCTCATCTCACTCAAGAATCATACGAGGAATAGCTTGAGTAACTTACATGATCAGAGTAGGTATCCAGACTCTGATTCAGAGTGAGTTGCCTGAGGACATGCAACGCCTTGAGTTGGGGGGGATGTTAGGACCACACAATGTACCTTTTTGCCTATAATTTTTGCCACCATTATACTCTTGATCACCTACATTTAGACTCATACTATCACTTTATCTGATCATCTCAAAGGTATACAACGTCCCTTCTCATTACTATACGTTTAATCTATTTTGCATAATATTTTACATCACTCTCGTACTTAACCATTGATTAGAAATGCATAAGTGTCCAAAAATGCAAATTAGCATCTGAGGCATGTTGCTGAAACACAGAACTGATGCTGAAACACAGAACTGTCCAAGGCCGTTGTTGCTGAAACACAGAACTGATGCTGAAACACAGAGCTGCTATACAGTCCGAGGTCACAGATGCTGAAACATGGAGCTGCCTTGTAGTTTGAGGACACAGATGCTAAAACACAGAGCCACTACATAGTCCAGAGTCGCAGATGCCGAAACATGAAGCTGTTACACAGTCCAAAGCTGCAGGTGCTGAACATAGAGGAAACCGCTAGAACCAACGATGTTGAATCACAAAGGAAGTCGTCACAGTCAGTGGTCAACACAGTCAGAGCACAATTCACGTGGCTGAAACAGCCCACGAATTACGATGCTGAAACAGCATCCGCAACAACGAGAAGAGGCTGTTACACCAGCCATAACAACAATACCTCATTCAAATCCTGTAATAGCATTCGGTTGCATGAGACTAGGACATCCTATGCTTATTTAGAAAGAAGATCCAATTTAGGATAAGGCTCAGATATGCATTGTAATTATTGTATCGAAGGGATTTCCTCTTTAAATCAGAGGAAATCACCATTCGAGGGGGGGGGAGTTTTTATGTATTGAAGCAACTCCAGAGAAGCGAGACGTATTCTATTCTTCCAATTTGTAATGTGATATTTCGACAGATGAATATAAGACTGCTTTGAGTATCCTTCTCTAGCTTTTCGTTCAGGGGAATCTTCTGAGAAGGGAGGGCCCACCTTCTTCACAAGATTCACCCATTAGTTAGAAGTGTGTTAGTATAATTTCTGTTCATGCTTTGTTTAAACTGTCATTTGTTGAAACACTGTTTTTAATGGATTCCGCTTTGCTGAAACACTACTGACTCTGTCTTAGTTTATTGAATGAAATTTGTAATTCTTTTTATCAGCAATCTTGTGTGATGATTTTACGAGGCTAGCAGAGATTGGGTTAAAGGTTCCTGCTCAGACAGGAAGGAATCACAACACCTTGTCTTCTGTAGAATTCATTTACTTTCACCAGCGTGCTAGCCAGAGATTTGGTTAAAGGGTTCCTACTCAGACAGGAAGGAATCACAACACCTCATCTTCTGTAGATTTCATTTACTGCTGCAAGTGTGCTAGCCAGAGATTTGGTTAAAGGGTTCCTGCTCAGACATGAAGGAATCACAACACCTCGTCTTCTGTAGATTTCATTTACTGCTGCAAGTGTGCTAGCTAGAGATTTGGTTAAAGGGTTCCTGCTCAGACAAGAAGGAATCACAACCCCTTGTCTTCTGTAGATTTCATTTACTACTGCAAGTGTGCTAGCCAGAGATTTGGTTAAAGGGTTCCTGCTCAGACAGGAAGGAATCACAACACCTTGTCTTCTGTAGATTTCATTTACCTCTGCAAGTGTGTTAGCCAGGGATTGGGTTAAGGGTTCCTACTCAGAAAGGAAAGAACCAAAACATCCTGTTCTCTGTAGACTTCCATTGGTGCTAGCCAGAAACTGGGTTAGGGATCATTGCTCAGAAAGGAAGGGATCAGACTGCCCTGCTCTCTGTAAACCTCAACCTCACAAGTGTGTTAAAACATAAATAAGGCTCAAGGCTCCTGCTTAGAAAGGAAGGAACTAGGTGGCTTTGTTCTCTGTTAGATAGAGTTAATTGTTGTCTGCATTACTGTTTTCATGGAAGAGTGTTAGTACTGAAGTCTTTGTTTGAGAGTAAGGGTCCTGTTCTCTGATTGCAGAATGGTTGTTCTTTCCCATTGCAAGTGTTATTTTAATGTAATCTAGGATTCTTAGATTGATCTTTAAAGAATTGCAATAGAGGAGTTACTTTCCTGTGATTTAATTCAGAGCTTCAGATTATTCAAGCAAGTGTGATTAGTATAAGTTTCTTTACTACAACACTAAGTTGCTTTTGGAATTGAGCATATACAGTGCGTGGCTATCTTTGAAATAAAAGACTTCCCTGGGTTGATAATTTATGTATCACTTGATTTTTTAAAATCAATTAAGAAATTATAGTGACCAACAACTTTCTTCGTATTCAGACCAGCTGATAAACAAATATTCATAGGTTTGATCCCATGGGAACCTGTCTTGTTCTATTGGGGGGGCATATACTCCTCTGATATCTACTACATGCATTCAATACTTTACCAAACTAGCATTTAGTAGTTGCAACATGGCCTGAGCTCTGATCGGGTATTTTGTGAATTGTTGCACTTGTCCTGGCTTTGCATCGGCTATCTTCACGCATTATTTGGTCCATAGAGAGTCTTGTTCGGCATACAACTTGACCACCTCGCTCGATTTGATATACTTATCGGGGGTGCCGCATTTGGGGAGCTCATAATCCCTTATTGCGGTGATGATCTAGCTCCAGTGTTCCTTACGAGACCTTTGGTGAGGCCATAGGATGAGATCTATTCAGTAATCGTGGAGGATTCTTACCTGTAAATCAAGATAGAGGAATTTTAGTGATTTAAGAAACCTGTGATAAGATGTAAATAAATCGAAAAGACTAATACATACCTGTGTATTCCGCTAGTCTCAGTAATTTAATACTTACGTGATCTCAGTCACTCCTTCGTATGACCTGTGATGACCTAGCCGAAGCCGCCGCTCCTTTTGGTTAAATGAATTATGTCAGTATATCATGGAATGGAAAATCAACTACGACATCCATGAGCATTTTTTTTTAAATCGTCATAGTAATTTTTTAACCTTTGGGGCTGAAAAGAGACATCAAAGGCTAGCGTGCACATGTATACTCCCAAAAGGTCAGACACCATAAAAGGAAAGTTGTTAAATGCCCCTAGAATCCATATTATAAAGCATGTAAAACATCATTCCTTAAATAACTGAGGTGTTATAACCCTAAATTGCACTATCCCTGCTTACCTGGAATCAGGCCTACTCATTGCCATTCCTTGCCAAAGCCATGCTGAACAGACTCTTCAAAAACCGCCTAAATCAAGTAACCCACGCCCTAACCTAGCACTGGGCATGTTGGGACGCTGGCAGGCCTTCTGCAGCACGCGTGTGAACGCTGGCTGGCCCACTAAAGCCCGCGTTTACCTAACAAAGAAAAAAATCAGGAAAGTTTTCGTCGGGATGAAGAGCCTTTTGTCAGTTAACTGGAACTCCCAGCCATGCATGGCCGAGAGTTCGCCTAAAACCCTAGCTCCTTCTAGCCTATAAAAGGAGGGGTAGGGGTACTATTCAGAGAAGGAAAAATCATAGCAAAGAAACTCTGCCAAATTGCCAAGTCTGTTTTGTCCCAACCCTTTAGCCTTGCCTCAAGCTTTAGGAGAAATTCATGCAAAAGCAGTTGGAGGACAAAAGAAGAGGAGGAGCCCAGGATCAGGATCGAGGAACGGTGGCTGGTCTATGAAATCATTGTAAGTTGATTCATATTGATATTAATGAAAAAGATACTTTTCTCGTCCCAAATACATGAGTCTCATCTATGTTATTTGATTTATGTTTTATCTCTAACCCTCTAGTAGATCAGTAGCATGCATGCGTAGTTTTTTCTTGATTGTAGGAAGCTTTGTGGAAGGAGCAGCAACAACAAGGAGATAAAAGCTCAACGGAGGATCTACTTCAACCGTCGATAAAAAGGTTAGTTGATTCTTCCCGTGTTTGCCTGAGAAAAAGGGTTATAGGTTTGGGTAGGAGGTTAAAAGTTATTCTTGAAGGGTCATGATCTGCATGCAAGTTTAAAGCCCTAGCTTGCTAGTCCGTAGGGTAGAAAACCCCATAACAGAATTGGCAACTCCACTGGGGATAGTCTTACTCTTAGGGTTTCTGGATTTGGTTAAAGATCTTTTAGGTAGTTCAAAGAAGTTCAGTCTTTGTTTCTTTGTTTATTTTTGTTTTCTGTTAGGTCAATGCTAGCAGGGAACCTAGTTATCAATACCAGTCTTCCTTGACTGACGCTTGACAGTTAGTCATGAAACACACAGAGGTACACGGGGCCTGCAGAAGGCCTGCACACGTTTGCCCGCGCCCTAACCATCTACAGCCCTCGTGTGAACGCCTGCTGTAGTGGTTTTAGTAGCATGTAGAGCCCAGGAAGCTTAAGAGGTAGTCCCCTCTTCCCTGTCAGAATTTTATCTTCTCAGGGGGCTTTCTGGATCCTGTCTAGGTCTTGATTGGTTTATTGTCTTGTGTTTCAGTCTGTCTTATTGTGTTGTTTTTCTTTACATTGGTTTTTCTTTTTTCAAATCTTGCTTTTCTGTTAAAGTGATAGCATCTAAGCCTTTTAGAGACTCTGGTTGTCAATACCAGAAGCCTTTTTTAGGACTAGACTATCTGTGTGTGATTTTATCTCAGTTTTTGTACAGACCCGCAGCCTGTTTAAGGCTATCCCGCGGGTACCCGCGCGCTGTAGAAGCTCAGCACGCGTTTGCACGCGTGCTGTCTTGGTGACAGTCACGGGCTTGATTGGCAGATTTTCAGCTTGGGTGGGGTAGTCATCCCCTCCTATGGTGAGAAGGGATCCTCTTAGGGGTCTGGAGTCTGGGGCTGCATAGTCAACAGGTTAGGGCATTTCCCCCTTATCTTGTGTTTGTTATTAGATTTTTTGATAGAAAAGACAAAAGAAAAAAAATATTTGTTTTATGGTTTTTAGGCAAGTGTTAGAATCGGTGCTATCTTGACTGCTTTTTTTGCATTTTGTGCTCTGATTCTGGTTGCGATCTGTGCTTTAAGCCAGAGTTTTCTTTTATTTCTCTTGGTTTTGATCTTGTCGTCATTTTTCCTTGTTGCGTGATTTTGCAATAAAATAAAAATAAAAAAATTCTGTCATTTTCTTCTTGATTTAAGAATTGTGTTGTTGCATCAGTAGCTTGGAAAGAAGTCTGTTTTGGATAAGTTTTTGCAGTGCGTGTCAAGTATAAGTAGCTCACAGATCTGAGTGAAAATCCTTCATATTTACTGCATAAAATCTTAGTAATTTCGAAACGAAAAAGAAGTCTTTCTTGTTGAAAAGTTGTTGGTTTTGCATTTTCATAAAAGTTTGTTTCCAAGCATTTTGTTCTTTTTTTCTTTGAGTATTTTTACACACCATCAGTTTCACTTCCGCACCTCGAGACTTAACAAATCCCTTTAAAAGAAACGCTAAATAAAATCACACAGACTTTTCTGTTTGTAGGGTGCATCCACTAGCTCAGGAATAGGGCCTTGGAATAGGTTGGAGAGTAAATTCTCCAAGGCCACCCAAACTAAATATTGGAGTGTGTCAATTAGGGAGTGTATAAGTCCAGTTACGACAAGTTATTCAGGACCCCCCTCTAACACAGGGGCTAAACACGAGGTCGCGTAAGGAAAGGCAGCGGAGATAACCCCTCCAAAGTTGGACCGAGCGTTGTGGAGAACACATATAGAGGATCTGTTGAGGGATTCCATCGTTTTCACTTGCCATGGAGCTTCATGGGTCTCGAATTCGTTCGAGGTCCTCAGTCGTCTTCCAGAACACTTGCTCTTGATACCCTTGATAGGTTTCGGGCTTGATACCCTACTCATTGTGGTCTACCCGACTGCCGACTGTACCCGCCTGATAGTTGTTCACGTGCTGGCAAACTAGTTGCCTATCTTTTCTAGGGACATACACAGGTGACTGTGGGGGTGTACCGCAGTACCTAGGATGGACATCGGACCAATGCTTTGCAGAGTAGACCCGGAGGGTGCTTCTGTATTCGAGTTGCACTTGCACCGGTAAGGTACTCTAGTGTTGGTTGTTGTAACTGTTGTTCCTACTAATATAGTGCTTGGTTGATTGATCTTCTAGGGGATTTCTTTTAGTGCATGTTATTGTTTGTTCGTGTAGAATACCTTAGCGTGTCATGAATCTTCTCACACAGTGGAGGATTCAAAGATCCGACGATCACGAAGGCTTTTGGGCCTGCCGCCGGTGATACTGGAGCCACCCCCGCCACCCTTGAGGCGGAAGTTAGACCACCGAGGGTCTTTCGAAGCAACCGAGGCTTTTGATCCCGAACAACCCCCCGAGGAATCGACCGCCAATATTGGATTGGTTGAAACCTCAAACACTAATACTGGGCCGGACATTATTGTGCCAATTCAATTTTACGAACGCCTGTCAGTGCCTAACCCAGTTATGGAACAAATATCTGGGAATTCTTCCATTCCTATCACTGTTGTTACCACAGGAGAAGCTTCTCCTAACTTGCCTTTGTCAACGGTCCGGGCCACCATGGTCTCAGCCACGACTACGTCGCACAATGGTTCGATGCCATCTATCGTGGCGGCCACACCTCCTTATACACCTAGTGCGACCGGCCCTCCATTTTCATACGGTATGCCTAGTTCAGGAACAAGTCCTTCACTCACTTCTTCCATTTCACAGACTTTGGGTCTGGGGGCAGGGAGCTCTAACGCTCCTCTGCAAGGTCAACTTGGGGGAATTCCTATCCCTTTCAATGATTTTCCTTACGCTGGGAGTCATATCCATCCTTCGTCCCCTTCGCTTAGTGGATTGCATCAGCAGTCCGCCGGGCAGCCTACACACACAAGTCCACTTGGAGCTAGGAGTCAAGGAACACCTGCGCAAACTCTGCCGGTAAGTTCGTCGTCGTTTGTTTGGAACGAGATGTTTGGTAATAACACCTTCGCATCTGTTGCTTTCCCATCAGGGGGCACACCCATTTTTGGACAGTCTACACCGGCACATGGTACTATTCCTACGTTGGGGGCACATATACCGGGACCTTGGAATTCAGGACAAGGATCCGTTCCTTCATCAGGAATGTCGTTCTGGGGCAATTCTTTCCACAGCCAATGGAACCCCGGATAGGCCTCTATGCCTCTCCCCATAGGACCAGCATGGGGGAATCCTTCCCAAAGTCCCTCAAATACGATGAACACCCAACATCCTATGTCCTTCATGGGGAATCGGCAAACGATGTCTCCTCAAATGCAAAACCCTTACGCTGGTCAAGGCAACGGTTTCTACCAAAACCCTAGCCAACAACAAAACCTTTCCTGGCAACCTGGTGCCAGTCAAACCCCAGGACCCTTTTATCCTATCTATCAGCAGCAACCTAAACTACCTTTCTTTGCAACGCTACACTTGTCAGATTTAACACGGTTGTTGAATGATCCTATCTGCCACGATCCGCGTTGGCCTCCTATGCCGACGAAGCTGCCTTCGGACATCCCAAAGTTCGAATCCAAGCCTAATGAAGATCCAGGTGATCACGTGACTACTTTCCACTTATGGTGTTCATCTAACTCACTGAAAGATGACTCCGTTCAGTTGCGATTGTTTCAACGCACTCTTATTGGGAATGCCGTGAAATGGTACATAGAGCTTGATCATTCACGATATTCCTTTTTTGGAGAACTGGCTATGGCTTTCCTTAACCATTTCCAGTTACCTGTGAGATACGACGGTGGCACAGAGTTGCTAGCCAATTTCGAGCAGACGTCAGTGGACCATATCTCGGATCATATTCGATAGTGGCGACGCCGAAAGAGTCTTATCAAGGTACCCGTCCCACCAGCATTCCTACTTGAGTGGTTCCTTAAGTCTTTAGTTCCGCAGTTATCCAAAGACGTCGCAACTTCAGGGGTCTTCTCCGAGGAAGAGGCCATCATGAGGGCTCAACAGTTTGAGCTTATCTATTCTCAGTCTGGTCTATTGTACACCATCCTGCCGGATGCACCACGATCGATTTTGGACAAAACCAGATAGAGAGCCGGACCACATGATGACGGTATAGTTGGTTCGACACAAACCAAGCCCGTTGAGCAATTGACTAAACAATTGCAGCAGTTATCTATACAACACTCAGCGGTCAGCCAGAATCTGGCTTTGGCTACTCCTCCTGCTCAAACGTCAGAAGTACACTCTGTACAGACGACCAACCCAAAGGCCAACCAACATCCTGAAGGAAAGAAAAAACAACGCAAGAAGAGTAAGGGGGATAAGAAACAAACCGATAATGCTGGCGAGGGAACTACTGAAAAAAGGAAGGCGAGGTATCCGTTCAACCTTTGTGCGGAAGACCACCCAACCCATTTATGCCCTCGACTTGCAGAGGCCCAGAAGTTTGTCACGCAGCAACAGCAAGCTGTGTTGACTAATCCCTTTCATCATGGGCAGAATTTAACTCAAGCCTCCGCAAGTACAGAGGGGGGCAGCCATGAAAATTGTCCTCCCCCAAACAGTTCATCTTCTGCGAACGTATATATGATGAAAAGTGACACTTTCATAGCGACTAGAGCTCACGATTATAGCAAGACAAGTGCCTCTGAGAAGGGAAAAGAAGCCGAAATCCCATCTCTTCCTCTACAGATCGAGAAGACGTTGGGTGAAACAATGAATCGCATCCCAAAAGGTGCGTTTAAACGAGCTTCTCATAATCCAAACGCAAGGGCCGCCCAGAACTACTCTGTGGTGGAAGATTTGTCACAAACCCCTTGTGCTATGTCTGCTTTGGAAGTCCTCCAAAGTTTCCCTGCTCAGAGAAAAGCCTTGTTAACTGCTTTAGGCACTGCTGAGACTTGTAACCCAGGAACAATCATGTTAGATACGACTGACTTGAAACCTTGTTTTCCTTACCATGTCGCGTTTCAGATAGTAGTGGCTCACCCCACGAAAACCTTTACACGAAATATCTTCTGCACGGTGGTAGATGAGGGCACTTCGACTTGCGTTATGTCGTTAGCATGTTGGAAATCCATTGGCCAACCTGAGTTATCTCCGTCACCTACTCTTCTCACTGCGTTCGATGGTCGTTCTTTCCGACCGCATGGCATCATCCCTTCTTTCGCTGTGCAGTTAGGTGGGAAGACCATGTGTGTTGAAGTAGAGGTAGTTGATGCCCCCATCGATTACAATCTATTGTTAGGTCATAGCTGGACTTATGCAATGCAAGCGGTGGTTGCTATAGTTTTCCGAGTCTTATTGTTCCCACATGAAGGCCGGATAGTGACTATTGATCAATTGTCCTTCTCTCGACCTGACCCAGCCTTGGGGGCATCCACGGTTCCCATGGTAGATAATCCTCAAGACGGGGTCGTCAATGTAGGAGTTGGTTTGTGCCCATCTTTGATGGGTACCTTTGACTACGCACCTCCTCACGACGATGTCAAGTTTATATCGACTCACCACAAGGCTGAGATTTTCCATGTTTCATCGTTCCGCACGACTTACTTTTAGGATCCGTGGACTCTTCCTTCCCCATCAGACACGATGGATGCGACAGGGCATGCGGGCATGTCCGCGCCCTTGTCGGCCGCTGAAGTAGCGTACTCTTTGGTTTAGAAAACTTCAGCTACTTCTGATCCGATTCCTGCACCAGAGTTGGATCCTCTCCTTGAGCCTATCTAGGCTCAGGATTCTCTTGTCAACACCGATTCGTTAGACTTAGTCTTGCCTTCTGACGAAGCCATAATCGAAGAAATGACTGGTCCAGACAAACCCTAGGAATATCTTCATCATCGATCATACTTCCTCCCTGAGTTACACCGAATCGAGGCAGGAGAATTCACTATCACCATGACGGGAGATCAGCCTTGTCCCATTAACCTCTTGGCTACACAGGATATTTATGCTGAGGGAAATATGGTGACTATTGCTGAAATGATACCTATCAATATCTCCCGAACCCCCGGTGTCATGGAGAATGTCTTCATCGGAGTGGATTGCTCCCCCGAAGAGATTCATATTTACACGGATCTTTTCAAAGAATTCCGCGACGTTTTTGCCTGGTCTTATGAGGAAATGCCAGGCATCGATCCGAAAATTGTTGAACACGAGATCACTACGTATCCGGACACTAAGCCTGTTCGACAGAAACTACGTCCAGTTAATCCAAGGAAGGCAACAACTATCAAAGATGAAGTTGAGAAATTGCTTAAGGCAGGGTTCATATACCCTATCCACTTGACTGAATGGGTGTCAAATCCCGTGCGAGTCGATAAAAAACAAGGCACGATTCGTGTCTGTACCGATTTCCGTGATTTGAATAAGGCATGTCCGAAAGATAATTATCCAACCCCATTCATCGACCAGATCATTGATGAGTGCGCCGGTTGTGAAGCCTTTTCATTCATGGATGGTTTATCGGGTTATAACCAAATCCAAATCAAACCCGAGGACCAACACAAAACGACATTCATTTGTTCGTGGGGTACATTCGCCTATCGAAAAATGCCTTTTGGTCTCAAGAACGCTGGAGCTACTTTCCAACAGGCCATGTCTTTTGTGTTTTATGACCTCAAACATATATTCGAGGCTTATTTAGATGACTTAGCATCACGCTTTCGCAAGCGAAAGGATCATCCAACACACCTCAGACTCATCTTTGAACACTGCTGCTTCTTCCAGATTCGCTTAAATCCCAACAAGTGCATCTTTTGCGTCACGTCGGGATGTTTGTTAGGTTTCATCATTTCAACAACGGGGATCATGGTCGATCCTCTTAAGGTGGAGGAAATAGTATGGTTGCCCCCCCCCACGCACAATTTTACAACTTCAAAGTCTTCAAGGCAAGGCGAACTTCTTACGACGCTTCATCGCCAACTATGCCGAAATAACCAAGGGCTTCATGCATTTAATAAAGAAAGACGTTCCTTTCCTCTGGGACAAAGCAACGCAGTGCTCTTTCGACGCATTGAAACACGCCCTTACAACCGCACCTCTGCTACGGCCACCGAATTATAACAAGGATTTCCTATTATATATGGCTGCCACAGAGTCAAACATAGGCATGGTTTTAGTTCAAGAAGATGATTCGTTTTTTGAGTACGTGATCTATTACCTGAGCCGAGGCCTCATAGGACCGGAACTTAATTATACACATCTCGAAAAACTTGCGTTGGCAGCAATCCATGCTGTTCAACGGTTCCGTCACTATGTTTTGTTTCGTAAGACCACTGTCGTTGCCGTCGTGAATCCATTTCAGTACATGTTGACACGATGAGTTATAGGTGGAAAAATCAGTAGATGGATGGTTATCCTCCAAGATTTTGACTTAGACTTCGTTTCATCCAAGTCCAAAAAGTCGTTGGTCTTTGCATAACTTATCTCGGAGCTTCCGGTTGAGTCAGGTGACGTTGTGCCTAAGGAATCGCCTATCCGGGGGGATGTGTTTTTGATCGAATTGTCTGACCCCTGGTACAGAGGTATACTGATCTATCTCCAGACTTTGAAATGTCCTACCTCTGCTTCTCGTGATGAGCATCGATGGATCCGCCATCAGGCCAAGAACTATCTTATACTCAATGATACTTTGTATCGGAGAGGTGTAGATTGTATCTTGCATCGGTGTCTCACTTATGAGGAGGCAGTCATAGTGCTCAACGATTGTCATACAAGAGCTTGTGGCGGCCACTTATCCGGGTTGGAAACAACCCAAAAAATCTTACGAGCAGGTTACTTCTGGCCCACACTTATCAAAGATTGTATTGAGTCGGTCAAGAAGTGCCATCCATGCCAAATCTTCTCATGGAAGATGAGGGCACATCCAACTCCGATGTTTCCTATTATCACCATCGGTCCCTTCACCAAGTGGGGGATTGATTACACTACATGCAACCCCCCATCAACAAGGGGGCACCGCTATATCATTGTGGTTGTCGACTACTTCACTAAGTGGGTCGAAGCCATGCCAACATTCAAAGATGATGGAGAGACTGCAACTCTCTTCTTATTTAACCAGATTATAGCACGATTCAGAGTCTCGAGAGAGATTGTCACTGACCATGGCAGTCACTTTCAGAATCAAATGATGACCGAGTTAACGTCAAAGCTTGGGTTACGACAGGAACATTCATCACCCTATTATCCCCAAGCCAATGGGCAAGTGGAAGCTATTAACAAAACGCTTAAGACAATGCTACAGTGAACCATCAACTCCGCCAAGTCAAACTGGCATTTGATGTTATACTTGGCATTATGGGCTTACTGAACATCAGTTAAGACTGCAACCGGTTTCTCACCTTTCCAACTCGTTTACGGGCTGGAGGCAGTCTTTCCCATCGAATGTCAAATTCCATCTCTAAAGTTGGCAGTACAGTTATTGCCGGACACTTCTCCGCTTGAAGAACGGTTAGTACACCTAGAGCAGCTTGATGAACAGTGTCGTGATGCGGCACTAGCCAACGAGGCTCATAAACATACGGTTAAGTGTCAATATGATAGGTCCGTTCGTCCTCAGGTTTTCTCTGAGGGTGACCTTGTCCTGGTTTACGACCAAGATAAGGACCCCCTGGGGGCAGGAAAGTTTAAACCCATGTGGTTCGGACCCTTCATTGTGAAGGAGGTGTTAAAAAAGGGTGCTTATCGTCTGGTCGATTTTGAAGGGAATTCTTTGGCGGAGCCTAGAAATGGGCTCTACCTCAAGAAGTACTACTCATAGGGTCACTGTGGGTAACGTTTTGTAACATATGTATAGTCCTTGTGCTATTACTTTCTTTCATTTCTTTTGAAAAACATGTGATGGACGTGTCATTAATGTTATCTTTCATCACTATGGCAGATGTCAAGTGAGTCCGAGGTGTTCATTGGGTATGCGGATGGTGCTAGTTGGCACATGCGGAGGCTTACCTCTGTAGCTTGGGTAATCTTTACACCACAGGGTCAGTTGTTATCTTCCTAAGGGATATGCTTAGGTGACACCACAAACAATGTTGCCGAGTATAGCGCAGTTATTGAGTTGCTTCGTGACGCTTTGTCATTGGGTATCTCCCATCTCCGGGTCTATCTAGATGCTCAACTGGTCGTGTCGCAGCTAAAAAGAATATACCGTGTGCACGATCCTACTCTACACCGAAGATTCCTTAGGGTACGTCTCTTGGAACGCAACTTTGATTATATTACATATTTTCATGTTCCTAGAAGTCTAAATCAAATCACAGATACTCTATCTAATCATATTTTGGATTGGCATCTTGCTCACACATAAAGAAGATCATGATCATACACATGTAAAAATATTTTGGCACACATAACCCATAAAGACACATAAAAGAAATAAAAACCATATATATACATCATAAAAATCCGCAGAGTACATAGATGGGCGCAAGCGCCTCAAAAAATGGGAACCATAACGAGTCACTAGGGCTTATGCCCTCAAAAAATATAATACATATAAGTGCTCGAGGCACATAAAAAATGTACAAGACGGCTCAGGGCCTGTGGGCCCTGTTATACTCATGTACCGCCCAACCCAAACACCTAAACAATCGGACCCATGTCCGAGGTAACCCCACCAAATGAGTCTGCATGTAGGGCGGCAAGTCCTCTATCTCGATCATGGGCACTGTGCGGGTGAGCTCAATGAAGTTCCGCTCAACCCGCCTAAGACACCTCTTAGCCTCTCTGGCTGGAGGGTTCCCTGCTACTGCTACTCCCCTGGCAGCGGCAGCTGCGGCCTCTGGCCGTGGGTGGCACCTGTTCCATGCAAAATCGGTAGGCCGCAAAGGTCCCACATCTGCAAGCAACACAAAGTTCACCCATCAGAAACTTTGTTATCCAAAAACATGATATATATCAAGAAAGACATAAAAATTACATATGCAAACAAAAAAACGGTACAGGTGGAGACTTACCCATCTCCCCTCGATCCTCTCCAGGTGGCACTGGCATAGCTGGATCTCTAGAAAAATCGATCCCCATGTATGGGTAGTCCTCGATGGAGGGGATTTTCCGTAACAGCCAAGAAAAGAAGTCATCATTGAAGGCCTCCACGGTCCTTCCACCACCCTGTCGTGGCAGTAATGCTGCCCATCTACATACCGCAGGGAAAGTTGCTATATGTCCTCGCACTATCATCCAAGGACTGAAGCATGGAACTCTCTCAAAGAAAAAGGAACACAGGATAGTCCCATACCCGAAGTTCCTGTGTGTCCGCTGTCTGCACGCTGTCAGTTAATCTTTCATGCTCTCTAATAATGTGGTACTCCAATCATAGATCTGTGCATTCATGCACTGAACTGCACAGTTCATCTGTGCGTGCGATGCCTGATGTACAATAACAGAGCCGGTAATTCGCCTAATGAGCGATAAGATCGTCTGCAGGGTAAGGATGGTGATACTGCCAACTGGTACTGAAGAGGTCGCCTGGTTGGTCCCAGCCACACAATACTCTGCTATCAATTCTGAGACTTTGCTCGGCCCCCCATGAAAAGTCTGGAAGTTGACAGGTTCCCCTCTCCTCGAGAATCTCGTCAAAAAGTAGATATCCTCGGTGGTGGGCACCAAGGATTTCCCCTCTATCATGAAGGCCTCTGCATCAAGGTGCCAGTAATCAACCAGGGCATTCATCATCCTTGGTTGTGCGTGCATAAATGGACATAGGAAAAATTTCACTAAGCCACACTGCGTCAGCGCGACCATCACATTCGGATCTGCAGCTACTGCCTCATTGGCAGCCTCATTCTCCCTCTCTCTCCAATGCACATACATCTTGGAAAGCACCAAAACACAAAAAAAGAGAGATTAGATCTTGCACAATCCAAAAATCCATCACACGGGGTAGCCCGCGGGATGTCGAGGCGATAGTCGCGGGTACTCGCACGCTGCTTAAGCCCAGCGTGAGGGTACCTGCGGGTTGTCCCTGGACAGCCCGCGTTTGGCTAGGGCTGACCTTTAAAAGGTCAACGACCACCCCCAAAAGCCACCTAAAAACTATAAAGGAAGGATTGAAATGAAAGATGGGGGAGTTTGTACTTATTTGGTCCGAGCAGAAGTTCGTTTGGTCCACTGTAGCTCCCGAAATCGCGATATCTGGAAAAGGGGGTCTTTTGGCTCCAGAGTCAATTTCCAAATCAACAATGGTGATAATGAGCTGCCAACTTCTATTTATAGACTTTTTGGCCTCTTTTTGTCACCCTTTTGGCCCCTTTTACAGTTTCTTTATACCAAAAACCATTTTGGATGGTTCCAGAGTTATATGGAAGGGATTTGATCAGGTATTGGGACACTTTTCATTGAGTTTCAGAAAAATAAAAAATATATATACATAAGGACGGTCCATAATATTTTTTTCAAAAATCAACCTGAGCATATAGGGTAGGATTTCATCCCCACTGTTGCATCTTGTTGCCTTTTGTTTTTATGATATAGGATCGATCCCATCCGGTTGTGCCACAGAACCGTCATATCTTCACTAGAAGTGTCGCAACTGGGTGGTAGAGCTTACCAAAACATGGATTCCTTAGATAGTTCCTAGTTGCATTACGGTGTCCATGCCGTTTCTAACAATATAGTAGGCTCAGGAGTCCACATAGTCTTTCCTGAATATGAGTTTGAGCCTCATTTGCATGGGTCTTTTTCACTCTTTGTTTTACCCTCCGGACTCCCAAAAAACATTACAGGTCTCCTTTTAAGCCCTTTTCAGACCATTTAAACATGAAAATATTGCTGAGCGATCTTGTGACCCATCACGCTCGTTAAACTGAAATTTGAAGTCACGTCTGTCCAGCGGTAGTTTACCCCTTTTTCGGTCCGGACGGTCAACTGTACGAACAAAGGAGCACTCTATTGAATTTCCATTCTTTAGAAGAGTATCCTCATGTATAATTTTATTCCTTTTTCGGGCCTGAGGGACTAAATTTACGAAAAAGAAACCCCCCCCGGAGTCCATAGTTAAGCTCTTTTCAGACTCCCTAAAATTGAAAAGATTGCTGAGTGACCTTATTCTTTCACACTCGTTAAACTGGTCCAGAAGAATATTCCTGACGGAGTCCATAGTTAAGCTTTTTTCAGACTCCTTAAAATTGAAAAAATGGCCAAGTGACCTTGTCCTTGTCACACTCGTTAAAATGGTTTTGAATTGACGTCTAGTCGGTGCTAGTTTACCCCTTTTTCGAACCAACTAGACTATTGACGAAAAAGGTACCCCAATGGAGTTTCCCTTTTATGCTTTTTAAGACTCTCTAAACATGAAAAATCACCGATCTTCCCTTCTCTGGGATCGTTAAACTTACATCGAAGGACGTTACCATTGTGTGTTCTATCAACCACATTTGCATCCTTTACCTGTCAGCTTAGTAACAATTTGCTTTTGCGTCTTAACACCTTTGGCCACTGGAGGATTTTTCTCGAGTATCATTTCCTAGAACATCAGTCTTGTCCTTGTGCCTTGAGCTTGTATGTTTGCTATGCTCGTTCCTCCACTGTAACGTACTATTCTTTTATTCTTTTTTCCAAATCAACAAAAAGAACAAAAAAATCAAATATACCCCAAAAAGAGGATGGGAAAAGTATTTTCTTTATTGGCAGCATTATGAGTCGCCCTTGGATAAAGCACATCTTTCCATTTGATTCATCAGACTTTGGGATTTAGTATGACCTTAGGTAGCCTTGCTCACTATATTGAGTTGTGTCCTCCACCGTTTGGTTACTCTTCCAAACATATGGAGAGTTTTCATTGCCTCCTGCTTCGTAGACTTATGATTAACAGATATGTTGCCTGAGTCTTATCACTTGTCATGCTATTTTCCAAGGGAAGTTTGATTACTTAACCTGAGTCGGCCACTCTGTAATATGTCTCTTGTCCGCATACCCGGCCATCCTAAACATCCAATCAAGTCTTTGTTTGAAATCACTGAAGCCTTCAGTCCGATCATCAAGATTATCAATTCCATAACCGACGAGCCGTCGAAGACCTCTGGGTAGTGCAGTCGTACACTCATATTACACTCCTACCCGAGTTTTAGAAGACTTTCAAGTTGTTGCTCGAGCTCTGAAGTACAGCCATCAGGCCGAATCAACTTCTGAGAGATGGATACTTTCTATGTATATCTTTCTGATTTCGAGATGTAGCTCCACTGTGTATTGTTCGCGGCTAATCTTTATAGTTATTTGACATGGATCTACAGTGTATTTGATTGGTAGCCATGGTTCTGATTTATCCCAAGCATGGGTATGCCCGCCTCGGTGAGTCATTTGATATTTTTTGCAGACGGCACTTCCTGATTCCTGATTCCTGGGCTCACTCATTCAGCATATCAGTATAGATTGGTAAAGAATTGGTAATGTATTTCGGCCATCAGATGCTCTTCTGACCTCACACATTAGGGGGCATCTGTTATAACCCTAAATTGCACTATCCTTGCTTACCTGGCATCAGGCCTACTCATTGCCTTTCCTTGCCAAAGCCATGCTGAACAGAGTCTTCAAAAACCTCCTAAATCAAGTAACACGCGCCCTAACCTAGCACTGGGCGTGTTGGGATGCTGGCAGGCCTTCTGCAGCACGTGTGTGAACGCTGGCTGGCCCACTACAGCCCGCGTTTACCTAACAAAGAAAAAAATCAGGAAAGTTTCCGTCGGGACGAAGATCTTTTTGTCAGTTAACTGGAACTCCCAGCCATGCATGGCCGAGAGTTCACCTAAAACCCTAGCTCCTTCTAGCCTAAAAAAGGAGGGGTAGGGGTACTATTCAGAGAAGGAAAAATCATAGCAAAGAAACTCTGCCAAATTGCCAAGTCCGTTTTGTCCCAACCCTTTAGCCTTGCCTCAAGATTTAGGAGAAATTCATGAAAAAGCAGTTGGAGGACAAAAGAAGAGGAGGAGCCCAGGATCAGGATCGAGGAACGGTGGCCGGTCTCTGAAATCATTGTAAGTTGATTCATATTGAGATTAATGAAAAAGATACTTTTCTCATCTCAAATACATGTGTAAGGTAGCTAGAGAGGTAGTGGGGGGGCCCAGAGAGCCCATAGTGATATTAGTGGAGGTCATTCAATGTAAGGTGGACTAGGTCCACTATATTATTAAATAAGGCCCACTATGGTAGTTAGATATAATAAATGTAAGAGGACTTCTTAGAAGATTCTATTTCTAGAAGATTCCTCCTCTAGAATGTTCTTAGGTGATGGTAGCACTATATAAAGGGGTTCAAGCAATGTAATGAGACATGAAGAGAAGTATTTTATTTGGAGCGTAGCTCAATAGGAGGATGCCCCCTCAAAGAGGCAAGTGAACAGGAGAGGATCCCTTCCATAATAGAATCCATTGTATGGTGTTGCCCTACCTCAAGGGTTTGATAATAATAGAATGCAGTTTCTTCTATATTGCTCTTTGGATCTATTCTGTATTCAGTATTTGTGGTGATTATATTTTTAGATCTATCTTGGTTCTTAACAATTGGTATCAGAGCACTTTCCTTGGCCGGAGTTGTGGACAACTATTTTTTATTTTTGCAGATTTTTTTTTTCGGAGAAGAAAAAAGAGGGCCGTGACATTCCAGACATTTTCAGTATATTTTTGTACAAAATTTGCAGAAAAGGGTTGTAGATTTGAGTTCCTCTTAGAAAAACACCCAATTTAAAAAAAAAAAAAATCATCCAAAATAGAGTCCGGAAGGTCAAGATATTGAGGTTTTAAAACCTGCAATTTATCAGGGTTTTTTTACGGATGGCGACGCGATTTGTTTTTATTTCTGTAGAATTTTGAGGCCAAATTTGCCCAAATAAATTACAGATCTGATTTCTTCTCACAATTTCACCTAATTTCAAAAAAAAAATCAGCCAAAACGGAGTTCGGGAAGTGAAGTTATGAGCATTTTAACTTCAGTAGTTTTTTTAGGGTTTTCCAGAAAAAGCCGCGATTTTCTGCCGAAACTTATTGGGTCTATTTTTTAAGTTTTTTCGTGACAGCTGTAGGACCGAAGAGTTCATAGGGTGCTTAGATGGCTATTTCATCTCAAACATTGAAAGAAATTCTTGAATCATTCAAAGCCCAATTGGATGATAGATTGGATGTATTTGCACATGGCCTCACAAACAACCTCACACATGTCCTCACAGATAGCCTCACATATGGCCTCAATGATAGTTTTCATAGTATTCAAGATTCATTTAACAACATCCAGGAGAGATTTCTTATGCAGGGCCTCATGAATGAATATAATCAAGAAATATATGCTTGGTATGATTTTGAGGACGATTGTGATGATTGGTATATGGATAATTGTCATTTCTGGGATGACAACCACTTCCATATTTTATTTGATGACTATACTCCATCTTTTGTAGAGAACATCAATGTCCCATATCATGAGCTAGTTACCAGCGTTCAGTCTGCATATTCTACAGTAGTATTATTCCTTCCAGATTCTGCTACGACCATTTTCCACTATGTGGATGGATCTTCTTATTTGGATCCACATGATAGGTGTCAGTATTTAGAGCATCATTTGGAGTTGATTATTGGGTTCCAAAATATTCTACGGGGAGTTCACATGAGCACTTGGACATGGGACCCGGGCTTACAATGGTGGTTGGACTACTTCAGCATGGTGGATTTCCTTTCTACATGGGACTTTGATTCTTCAGTCTTCTTCAACATTACGATCCACAATTATCCATGGAACCCTGGTATATGGTTGTACATCAAGTGTTGAGGACAATGCTTTCATAAGGGGGATGGAATGTAAGGTAGCTAGAGAGGTAGTGGGGGGGCCCAGAGGGCCCATAGTGATAATAGTGGAGGTCATTCAATGTAAGGTGGACTA
>ML777758.1:129136-175252 GCA_009831015.1 Picea engelmannii | reverse complement strand
CAATGTAATGAGACATGAAGAGAAGTATTGTATTTGGAGCGTAGCTCAATAGGAGGATGCCCCCTCGAAGAGGCAAGTGAACAGGAGAGGATCCCTTCCATAATAGGATCCATTGTATGGTGTTGCCCTACCTCAAGGGTTTGATAATAATAGAATGTGGTTTCTTCTATATTTCTCTTTGGATCTATTCTGTATTCAGTATTTGTGGTGATTATATTTTTAGATATATCTTGGTACTTAACAACATGAGTCTCATCTATGTTATTTGATTTATGTTTTATCTCTAACCCTCTAGTAGATCAGTAGCATGCATGCGTAGTTTTGTCTTGATTGCAGGAAGCTTTGTGGAAGGAGCAACAACAACAAGGAGATAAAAGCTCAACGGAGGATCTACTTCAACCGTCGATAAAAAGGTTAGTTGATTCTTCCCATGTTTGCCTGAGAAAAAGGGTTATAGGTTTGGGTAGGAGGTTAAAAGATATTCTTGAACGGTCATGATCTGCATGCAAGTTTAAAGAAAACCCCACAACATGAGGTCTGGAGAAAGATTGAAAGGGTCGTATTGGACTTTATTTGTAACTTCGATCAGAGACATTTACATGCTCTAGATTGCATCTGTCAAACAAATGTGGAGTGTCAAGTCTTTAAACACCATGTCGCGAGGCGTGAGTGTTGCACTGGCATGCTATGTTAATCTCCTTTGTTTTTCTATAAATTATGGGAGTTCTGTTGGAAATCTTATGCTTATGTTGAGCTTATACTCTCTGGAATTCTGGTCTAGTGAATTCATCTTGGTGACGTCCTATGTAGACGTCCTCTGTCACCTGCGAATGACCGAGTTGCTACGTTGTTGCGTAATGGGATCCCCTCCAAACATGGGACATGGTCCGCGGGGTAGCTAGAGTTCCAGGTCTGAGCCCCAGCGTGCCTAGGATTCTTTCTGTTCAGCTTCCCATGTCCTCAGAAGTCCAATAGGAGGTGCAACTTTTGGCTCGGAGATGGTGTCGGGGTCCTCAGTGGAGATTGAATCTTAAAAGGGTGCATCTAAGAAAGGTATGCTAGTAAATGAGCCTTCTCATGAGCATAAATTATGGAGAAGAGGAAGGCCTAGGAAAAAAACAAGCAAAAGGGGGGGGAAATTCCTTTCAGTTAGGATAAGTGTACATCCACCCCCTGAGGGGTCTACGATGCCTACCAACTAGTCAGGGATGGTTGGGACTACTGGTAGAGGAAGTAGGATATGACAAGAAAAAGCATCAGGTTTTCCCATCAAGAGCACAGCTCAACAATTAGAGCGAGCTAAACTTGTGATAGTTGAACTCTACCAAGAGAATAGAGACTTGCGACGTCAATTGGCAGCAAGATACCAGGAGATATTGTCGTCGTAGGGTCATGTAGGAAGCACAGTTTGGATGCAGAGATGGCTTCAGGAAGCACAAGATACAATTTTGCAATTGTGTGAGGTGCAGAAGGAGAAAAGAACATAGTGCAGGGTGTGAGTAGAAAACTTGGGAAATGTTTGAATGTGGGGAGGCATAACTAGCGATCTGGTGTCTCGCATTCTCTTGAGTTATTTTTGGGAAAAAATCCTTTTCTCTTGCTCTTTTTTTGTAATGATACTTGTCTTTTCACTATTACTAGACCGGTTGGTCGTGGTGTCGGGGAAACTTAGTTGTATGTGATTCGGCCTTGGTGGGAGCCCTTTAATACTAAGTATAAAAATTATTTTGAATGTATTATGCTTCCTTATGGATGCAAAAAATAGAAAATTCACTGTGTTTTCTTATCATAAATCTTTAGATTGCACAAATTATTTGATCTAGTAATCGTCATTGTTGTGCTATTAGTCTATTGATATGTTTCCCTTTTGTAAAGTGTCTGATATCAAATGATGCTTTGATGGCATTATTGACCCTGAATCATTAGAAATATTTAATTACGGAAGGTTATCGTTGATAAGTTAGGATGTTATTTGGGACCTTACTCGTGCTGAAAACACTAATAAAAGATTAAATACTATGGGTTTCGATATCAGGTGGTATTTGGAAAACAAAATGATGCCTAAAATATATCAGGGGTCAGAGGTCAGTGATTGTACTTCCCGATTTGTGTGGCATTGACTATTACATTTTT
The DNA here is from genome assembly GCA_009831015.1 of Picea engelmannii. Lineage (NCBI taxonomy): Eukaryota > Viridiplantae > Streptophyta > Pinopsida > Pinales > Pinaceae > Picea > Picea engelmannii. The sequence continues at coordinate 173,119 of ML777758.1, read as the reverse complement.
ATGCCGAAACCGAATGGATCGGTCTTCGGTGAAATCCTTCCTAGGGTTGTTCGTAGGAAATAAACGATTTCATCGGTTGACGCCGATAAAGGTCGATACTCAGCTACTTTGAATTTCCAAACTATTTTCTCCACCTTATAATTTTTACCAATGCCGAACCTTTGAAGCACATTGAGGAAACTTTCAGGTCGTCGATTCCTTGAGTGGTTGTCAAGTCCTCCTTATGGTTAAGATGACTCTTAGTTACAAGTTCAAATAAAATTTAATTAATTCAATCAGGAAATGTATAAGATAAGCGATTAGTTTCATAATTGAAGTGAAGTCATTCGATGCAAAATATTGAGTGGTACCCAAAAAAGAAAAGTCATATACCTTTTTAGGGTGTGTTGAGTGCTCAACAGGATTATTTCAAATCATAGGCCAATCAACCTAAAGAGAAAGGAGGAATCGACTCCAACAAATGACCTCTTTAAGTTTGAAAATATGTGGATATCACATCCAAATATCAATGAAATAATTAAGTAATGGTGGATAGAAGGGCATCCAAGGAAAGGATCCAATATTTTTACTCTAACCAAAAATTTAAAATTTAATTTTTGAAAATTTATGATATATTGCATTATGAATCAAGATGCATGTACACCAATATTAGTACATCCAAAATCCAAAAAGCACACATACATAAGTGTTTTTCTATATAAGAATATCTTCTTTGGTCCCAACTTGAAGGTTGTCTACATCTTTTCTAGAAATGACCTTCCTGAATGATTTCTAAATAACTAATTATGATCTAAATATATCAATTTCTTCTAGATATTGCATTATAAGACCATAGAAAAGCGTTTGTTTGTGTTGTATTCATTGATATGTGAAAAACCAACAAGTGGTCAATCAATGGAATTAGTGGATATGTAATACATAGATTGCAAGTAGATCCTTATTTCTTCTACCTCTGTACATGCATTTGGGAGCATGTCTACAAAATATAATGGTTTCTAGTATTGTGGGTTAATAGAGGTATTGTATCCCTCATGAATTTATATGTGGCTATGTTGTGTTCTTGAATATTACTTGTGACAAGGTGAATCATGGGAGGTATGTTGGTAAGTTCAATAGGAAAATAAGAAATTGTTGTTAGGTTAGTTGGACATCCTTATAATAAGAATCATGTTCTAACTTATACTTCAAACTTTCCATAACGCAATATCTACTAACAAAAAAGTCATAATATATTTGGTAAGAGTTGTTCCTTCTCACAATAAAGATGTCCAAGTCCTCAATTTGGTGAGGCAAGTAATTGACAATTGTACTCATGTCTTATGGGAAATTGATAGTGTGAATACTATATTTGTATTGTCGACCACTTGTGTGGGTTACATGCATTATTGGATTCATTCTTTATATGAGCATTTCCTCAACTTGAGTAAGAATATCTAGTACAAATGGCCATTCTTCAGGGTCCATTTTGTTCCATATGGAAAGGTGATGACATTTTTCTCTACAATGCATCTACAACAAGCATAGTTTTAATGAAAAGTTTTGTTTGAATCCCTAGAATTAAGGGTGTTACCCCTAATTATTTTCCATCTTCTTTTTATGTTCTACTAACAACACATTATTGGTAGTCTCTACCATCTCCATAGAATACCAAATGTCATGGTCTTCTAACATCATCTATGCTTAACACTTCCATGGGATGAAGTTAGAGGGAAATTTAAAATTTGTATTCATATCTAATACTAAATGCAGCCATACCATTTCTCCTGGAACAACTTGCTAAAAAAAATATGTCAAAAACCCAAAAGAAACCTATCACAAGACCACAATCATATTATCAAGAACACATCTTTAACAACTCATCCCTAAAACCTCTCAATATCTCCCAATCATAGGTAGTATCCCTACTATACATACACAATTTCCTACAAATTCCATAGAGTGAAATATAACCCTAGTACATATTGTTTGCATGGATAAGCAAGTCGAATTAAGGTGCACCCACCTAGAGATTCATACCCTTTATTAATTTGGGAATCCATATGCATGAGTGCCCCTACTAATTTAGGTAATTTCACCCTCTAATTCTGCATCCAAAACTAAAGATATAAAAAAATTATTTAGAACTTTGAATATAGAAAAAAAAGTTCAAAAATTGGAACTAGGATGAGGATGGACTACTCACTAACAACATGTTCACATGCGATCGAAGGTACAACCAAACATGTACCTATTATATATTTCTTCCTCGGGTGAGGGAAGATTAGGACAAATAGAGGGAAATGTGACTGCATCTAGTAGATATGATATGCAAACAAGAACTAGAGGTGAAAAAGTCATAAGAAAATTTCATAGACGCATGGAATTTTTTATTGTTGAAGGAGGATCATTCTCTTATTATAATGAGATCATAGGATACATAGAGGTTCCACTCAGGTATACAAATATGGTGAAATAATGGGTACCTAAGGAACTACCTTGGTTAGACATTGACTTCATTTTCAACAATAAGACATATCACATTGCATCATCCTCCTTGCACGGATTGGGGCTATTTTCCATGGATGGAATAACTATAAAATACAATACAATAACTGAATTGATGGACTATGTCGGACTATGTTACAATTATAACAAATGGATGCGATTGTTCAGGTACATGCAAAATATGTGGAGATATGCACTCATCTCAAATTATATACAACTAATAAACAATGATAAAAATAAGGGAGTGACTTTGTATATTGATGGAAGGCCTAAAGCCTCCGGAAATATTGCAGGGTTTATAAAGAACACATGACCCGGGACAACAAACAAGCAATTGAATTCCATATATGAGGGACGTGGAGAGAATTGGGTAGTCCTGTGTGCAATAAAAAAGATAGCTCTCAGGGAAGAGTTATTAGTGGATTACCATTTGAATCAAATAGAAACATTGAAAATTGTGTGCAGTACTTATGCAACACCTCTTTAAGAAAACTCTACCTATTTCATTATATATATATTTTTATCTTTAACAATGCTTTAAATATTTCATGATCCCAATTTTATAATAATTTCAGAGGTTGATCGTTGAGGTTGATTTTATTTGGGTGGAAATCAGTTTTTTGTTATCATTAACAATTTTTTAAATATTTGGGGGTTCTAATTATATTACAAAGTGGAAGGATGATCGTGGAAAAGGGCTAGCCACAGAACATGTAAATTATTATCAAATTCGACTTTCATTTTACGTGAATTTTATTATTTGTTTATATAATTGTATTTGTGTGGCGATCAATTATTTCATTTGTTTATATAATTGAAATAACATTAATATTGTTGAAATTATATGTAGTTAGCAGACCATGTTGATCATGATTCTATCGATGAGGACGGGTTGTATTCATCCCCTGATCCGATGGTATTAACAAAAAAACATCATTAAAGCGAACAAGGAACTTGCTAGCTTCTCAGGTCATCCAGATCAAACTCTCGATATCCTAGAAAGGATCAATCTCCTTATGTCAAAAATTAACACATATAAGGTAATAAGCATAATTTAAAGTGTCTTTTTTTAATGTACTCATATGTTCAATTATGAAAGTCTATTTTTAACTTTTACATTATCTCACGAAAAACCATTTTATTTTTTATAAATAATTTTTTGGAGCCTTTTCAACCCAGTGTTGGTAGTAGTGGAGCTACAGAGACGCCACAGAGTCCTAACACAAGATGTCATGCAGCTGCTATATTAATGTTTACTTCTCCATCTTCCACGCTTAATTTATATAGGATACATAACACACACCTCCAGGAATCCACACAACGATCATACTCTAGAGGTGGTGACAGAGATGAGGTTGATGATGTGGTTGACATGGTTGCATTTCCTGAAGCTAGATGTGTGACCAATAAGGGGACCCTTCCATGCACATTTTGGGTCGACGATAATAGACTTCCATTAAAACAAATAAGACTCCCGGGTAGTTTTTCATGTTTTAACTATTTCATGTTTTTCATCTCATACCCAAATCATCTAGATTATTATTTTTAAATTAATGATCACATATTTTTTTGTGTAGGAAAAAACGATTTTTATAGGAACCTGGAGAGTAAGGCCTTGTTGATTTTTGGGGAAACCTTATGCATCAGGTGGAATTTCCATAATTCCAACCTCAAAAAAGAACTTATGGATTATCTCGGAGGCCTCTTTGGAGTAGACACGTTCAATAAAAAAGAAGTCACCTCTACAGTGGGAGAATATTTAAAATATACATGTGATGCTTATAACGAATCTTGGAAGAAAACCCTAGGTATGAACATCCTCCCTTGATTATAGAGAGGGAGTGGAAGGAGATAATTGTTGATGAAAGATAAAATATATTGAAAAAATCATGAGAAAAAATAACTGGTACCCCAAGGTAAATTACAATATTTTTATTTCAATACATTTAATTTTCTTTAGATCTAAATAAAAGTGTGGTATATAACATACTTGAAAATTTTGATGATAGGTTTCCTGACACTTTGAAGGAAACCAAAGAAAGGATTTCCAAACATGGCCAACACAAGCTAGGCCTACTCGTGGTTACAGTCACAAATCGTAAGTACTCAAACATCTTAAAAATATTATTTGTATCACCTTACAACTTTTAGGTAATTGCATTCGAAACCATTAAAAAATCATTCTCTTATGCAATGCATGGAAATGACTTCAAAACTGAAACCATGGAGGAAGACCTTGAACTTGGTTATAAGTATGACTATAAAGTCATGGTTGATCGTAGGAAAAACATGGGGTAGACCCCAAGATCTAGTTTGTGGGATAAGGTAAATAAAAATTAGTCCACATTAACCTTTCATTACTTATAAAATGTGTAAATGTTTGATATCGTCCATAACTTTAATGTCTTACTTTGTTTTAATCATGGGAGCAACACTATCAACGAAACAATTAGCACTGGACAACATAGCGTTGATAGTGCAGCACAGCCAGAAGATCATGGTGCTCCCTAGAAGCCCCATCCCAGTGGGGTGCATCCATAATATGTTCATGTGACTGAGGCCCACATTACTAAAATCGTTTTATATTAATCATATACTTAATAATTTTGTACTTACAAATTTTGTACTTCTAATTTTTATTACTTATACATTTACAGTTTTTTCCTTATAAATTTTTTCATTTCAATGGCATAGAATGTCATAGTTGAGCCTCCTCAACTTGAAGATCAGGAGAACAGGGAAACCATTCCAATGGTTTTGACTAGTGGACCAGGTAAATAATTACATTGCATAGGTTTTTTTAATATTAATCAACTACTTCAATGATATTTAAAAATTGACCATACATATTTAAAAAAAATTCTTTTTTTATGTGATGGCCCCTCACAGAAGCCTCCACGCCGTGGGTATGATACCATGCATGCTTAGTGTGAAAGGACTGGAGCAACATCAACTACTGAAGAGAACCCGATAAATGAACATGGAGATGGATGAATTACTTAAAAACTGGAAAGCATAAAAGAAGACTAAAAGAAATTGATGATGTATAATAATTTTATAAGATAGATAGATGTACATTATATAGCTAGTATATTTGTAACATATTTTGAATGATAAATATCATTTATAAAAAACATTTTTTATGACATATTCCTTTGAATGATAAACCTCATTTATAGCTTTACAATCACTTTTTATCACTTTTGAATATTTTTAATGCATATTTTTTAGTAGAATATAGATTGGGTATTGGGGAATTGAGAGTGATGTGATGGGGGAGGGGCCATAGGATATTACACCTTCATGTGGTTGGCCTTGTTGAGTAGAGAAAAAATTATTGGAGCCGTTTATTCTTGGAGCAAACCTCTCTCGATCCAACAGAGAAACAACATAGTCAATGTTGACTTCGTTGTTGCTCCTTCAGATCGAGGGAGGTTTGATCCAAGATTAGACAGCTCCAATAAATTATTCTCAAAACAAATATGAGCTTATTCAGGTCGTCACATCTAAGATGTGTGTGTACGTGTGTGTGTGTGTGTGTGTGTGTGTGTGTGTGTGTGTGTGTGTGTGTGTCACTATTTAATCTTCTCTCATATGGATTTTTCAAAAAAAAATATCAATGTTGTTTACTATTTGCAATCTTGTCGGCTTTAATTTCTATTAGGATTTATTCACATGTCTTAAAAGTATTTTCTGTTTTTTACTAAAAACTAAATATAATTGTGTTTTTATTTACTACAGTATGTAGTTCGCGCATTTTCATATGCTCTGGATGTTGTATCAATGCAATGCTACACATTAGAATATAAAATATCATGTATGTCTTGTCATTTTTCTTCTTTTTATGACTTCTTAAGGTTCCTTTTATTTATTTATTTTTACATTACCATAATTTGTGGGCCACTATGTGGCCAATCATTCTATCTAATGAACCACACCCAAGTATGTAGCATATATGATTCCCTTTAGTTCATCATATCATATGATTCACACAACTAATCTAATACTTCAACTTGGTTTTTTGTGGTTGTGTATAAGTAATCCCATGGATATCATAGTATAAGAATAACCATAATTATGCAATAGAGTATTTGAAATGAATGAGATATAGATACCACTTCTGTGTAGAAGAACGTGATAGCTCAATGATTGGTAAGGAATAAGAGAACCACATGGAATCTGTACTAGTAACTCCATTGTATCAACATAGAGTACTAGTATATTGAGTGTGATTGATTATGGAATATGTACTATTACTATTTACATAACGTGTTTTTAATGTGAATTGGCATATGCATAGAAAATTTAGTGTGCATGGACAATTTGGCTACGTGTTTTTATGTGCATTAGCATATGCATAGGCAATTTTCATGGCTCTAGTTTCCACTTTGCCAAGTTTCTTTTTCCTTGGTGCTATCAGTTTTCTCTTCTTTTTCTCAAACTTTGATTGTTTGACATCCTTTAGTTGACTTGAAATATTCAATATTGAAGTTGTATTTATGTCTACTTTTGATATCTATTTACAAGTGTCTTGTTCTTTTCATTGTAATAGGCTAGCCTCAAAATTGACCATATAAAAAATATTTGCAAAATGAATGCATGGAAAAGAACATTGTCAAAAAAAAAATGTAATAGCAAGAAGAAAATAAAAGTAAAAGAAATTTGAATAGACAATTGTAATTATGTTTGATCCCCTCAACTCCCTTCTTAAATAAACAATTTTCAATGGCTTGACATTTGTGCCTTCTCCAAATATTTCAAAAAACCTGATATCCTTGTTTCAATTATTTTTCCTTGATACCATGTAGAGATATTGTTCTTTGACCTTCATTATGCTTTAGTGATACTTCTTCCATAGTAGTTTTCATATTCAATGCTATGGAGTCAAACTATACAAGCATAAAATTGAAGAATCACACACTCTTGCATGAAACAATTACTTTTGCAATGGCAGTCGATGGAGCCCTCTCACAAGACTTTATTCTTAGTGCTCACTTGTTGTTCAATTCTAAAATTTCTTACTATGATGTATGGGGTTTTTTATTCAGTTTATTCACAATCTTGCTTCATTTCTATAAGACTTCAATGGAGATATGTATATAAGTTGTTTCCCATTTTTGGATATGCTATGTTAGAATATATCCAATGTTATCCTATCTATGAAAAATGAATTTAGTCCATAATACCTCCTGGAGTTGCACAAAGTTCATGATCATATGGAATATTTGCAAATAATGACCATACCAACATCCACACACCTAATTCTTGCATTAATATTTAATATTATTTTTTTTAAATAGATATATTTCATCTCTCTTATGACAAATAAGATCATCGATAATATTGATATTTCGTCGCAACTATCGATGCTTCGTCGCTCTTTCGAGGAATTGTTCGTCGCATAAAATAGGATAGGTCATTTCTCTTGCGACAAAGAGGATCATCGATAGTATTTATATTTCATCTCAACTATCGACATTTCATCACTCTTGCGATGAATTATTTGTCACAAAAATTAGGATAGGTCATTTCTCTTGTGATGAAGGGGATCATCGATAGTATTTATAGTTTGTCGCAAGAACTACTAGAGTCATTGCAATAGAGATGAACTATAGTTACTATCGATGATACTTTATGATTGAATAGTTTGTTGCAAGAAATACTCCAGTCATCTCTCTTATGATGGGCTTCCTCGATTTTCGTTCTTGCGATGATCACCATTGGTCATCTCTCGTGCGACGATCACCATAGTTAATCTCTCTTGCGATGATAATTGTTGGTCGTCTCTCATGTGACGATCATCGTAGGCCATATCTCTTGCGACGACCACTGTAGGTTGTCTCACTTGCGATGAATTCCTTGGGTCATCGCTCTTGTGACATTATCCTAGGTTCGGTGCAATTTCCATGGGATGTGAAGTGGCATTCGAGGGGACCAAGATCCGTCACAATCACTATGACATAACAACACAAGAGGGTTGAAATGGCCATCACAAAATGACCCAAATTTACTAGTCAGGGTTCTTGAGGAAATTCAAAAGGAATCTAGACTTAGGGTTGTTCCTTAAGGAGACAAGGAAACTAGGATTTGAGAGAAACTCTTGAGGAGAAAAGACAACATTTTATCTTTTATCTCTTGACAGAGAAGAAGACTAAGGCTTTGTGGCAATTGGAAACTGTAGTTCTTGATGTGGAAAATATAGCGGCATAATATCATGTTCACTTATGTGATACAAATGAAGGTGTCAAGGAGGAATCACTTTAATGTTGAAGGTGTGAAGGAGGAATCTCTTTAATGTTTATTCTATAATATTGAGGATCTATGGTGGAGTGGTCATATTTGGTTGGGTATGTATATATATATATATATATATATATATATATATATATATATATATATATATGTCCAAATTTTGTGCACTTGTTGATTTGAAATTTAGATTATTTTGTTTTCATGATTGAGTAGATTATAGCATTGATTATGGAAGTTGATTTGACATAACATTTTCTTGGGATTCCTTGTAATTTGGTTTGAAGAGAAGTGAATTATTTGTTTTTGTAATTTAATATTTCAAATCAGCAACAAAACTAGAATTTCACATGAAATAGACCTAGGAAACCTCAATACTAAGGTGACATTTTTAAAAGTGACCTTTCACAAATATTTTACATGGTTCTAAATATTTTAAGATATTTCTACACGATATTAGAGCTAATTTAGACTAAGATTTATCTCTTTCCGATGGATTTGGGTATTTTAGTTGTTCATTAACTATGAAAAGTTCTTGATCTAACATAGATTGATTGAGTGTGAAACCCTAGTGCAATTGGGAGAAGTGATTGAACTGTAAAAGGGTGGTCCTACCATTTATGTTGTTGATATTTCTTTGAGGCATGCTTCATACTTTTAAGATGTTAATTTTGGTCTTAGAGAGTGTGTCATGGTATATGGTGCTTCCAATTTCATATATTGGAAGTTCAAGTTGCAAATTATTTTGGAGGAGCTTGAGCTTTTGGAATGTTACAACAAAATCTAGTAGCACTAAAGTATGTAAAGTCCTAAGCATAAAGGGGTTAATTTGTGCAACTTAGGAATGATACCCACTGTCACCTCAATAAATATTCCTCTTTCTTTAGATGGTCTTTTTTACAATTCAAGGGGGGTTTGTGGAGGCTCTATGTGATTTATGAAGAGTAAGCCTTAAAAAAACAAATGGTTGTATTGAAAGTGAAATAAATGAATGGTGTGGGAAATGAATATGAAGGTATAAACCCCTAGACTAAGTTCCAATCATTATATGGGATAAATGGATTCAAAGTGATATGAAACCAAGATGAAAATGTCATGAATGTGTAATGAAAATAGGGTTTCTATGCATTCCACAAATCAACCTTAGCTTGCTGAAAATTGACGTAGAAAATTATCTTTGGAGAGCTAAGGGTGCTACTCTAAAACAAAGCTATGAATGTGATGTTCTATTAATTCAAGAAACAACTTGGTTTTTTATATGAAATATATCATAAAAAAAATGAATATAAGAGGAATACAATTACAAATTACCTTATACGAATGGTAGATATACCGTTACAAGGCCTTCATGACTAGTTACAAGGATTTCCAACACAATAAACAACATGTGAAAGAATTGCATAAAGAAAGCCTCACATAAGATAGATAAAATACCTCCAATATTTTATTAATCGTACAAAATGATATACAATGTAGTCTAAGGGGAGATCTCCTCAATCCCCAAATTCAAATAATTACAATGGAGAGAGAGCTCTTGTTTATAGAGTGAGTCTCTTCTCTCATAAAATATATTATTATTATCTTTTAACTAACTCCATAACAAGTGAAAAAAATGTTATAATGATGGAGTAGTTATATATCTTCTAAATACATCATTGACCATGTTACAACACGTGGAAAATAACCACTCTAAGGAAATTCATCCACATCCAAAAATAGCAATAGTATGCAACAAATAATACTCATAAAGGGGACACACCACCAAAAATAGGCATCAAACCAAGTCAAATGCCAAGTGTCCACATGGATTTCTCCCTCCAATAATGTGATTACATGCAACCACTCCACATCTATGAAGTCCAAGGTAACCAATTCTATGGATGAATGTGAAATATGCCAAGTGTATGGAGCGCTCCACAAGAAAATATGTAGTTAAAAACCCCAAAATAACAAGTGGAACATCTCCACAAAGAAAATACAAAGAGATTAGGGAAAATTAGGGTTTTGACCATTCCAAAAATCCATGATATTATATATATATGTGTGTGTGTGTGTGTGTGTGTGTCTACAAGTGCACCCTCCAAGAATATCCAAAAATAAAGAAGAAAACTTCCACATGTGTGCTCTTTAAGTGTGAATAGGAAGCATATAAAAATAGGGTGTCCAAGCCATTAACCCTAATTTGGATAGATTATATTAATTTAACCATTAACTATTCAAATCAACCTCAACATGTGTGCATAAAGGTTAATGCTCAAACATAACCATATTCCTCCTCCAAATTAGTCACCAACAAATTAAATCACCATGAACAATTGTGACAATGAGGGGTGCAATTTAATAAATTGTTGTACCATGTAAATAAAATATGTTCTCCCTAGAAAAACCCCTCCATGATAATAGAAAAACATAAAGTCCAACCTAAAGTGCATTAGAAAAAGGTCAGGCCACCATCAAAGTCACCATATAACATTAGAAAAAGGTTAGGCCACCATCAAATCATTACATAATGGCCCCTCTCTAACTCAAACTTATGAAATAACACATCAATGAATGTACTAACATCATGAAACACATTCGCCACTACGTGATTGCTATAGCGGGAAAACCCCTCTATGGACTACACCAGGGTTCTAAAGTGCAGGAAGAGCTAACCGTCTAAATTCTCATACTTTTAAAAACTATCCCATCATTACCCCACAATCATACATAAAAGACAAAGTATAGGGATCTGGTAGGCATACCTTAAACTCGGCGTCCGGTGTCGATCCCTTTGCGCATAGTTGTTTCTCGACTGCATATCTCCTCCCAAGGACAACCTGCATTCACCAAAAGAAAAACAAGAAACTACAAGCATGAATTCTATATAAGTATTAGTGGGTTATACATCGCAAAAAAGAATGTAAACAAACCATAAATATTTAAGACATCATTTGGTGGGATGGAAAAAGTATTTCTTTATATTAATCTCACAAAATTCATTTACAATATGAGACTAACAATTGCTCCTCAAACTCGGTCTTTGGATCCTCTTCACCATGCACCAACTTCTTCCACGTCTTCTTCTCCTCTTCAATTCTCTCTATGAAAATGGAAAGGGTTTGCAATGGAGGAAGAAAGAATTCTGGCTCAAACTCACAATGTGGTTGCAAAATATTGGGGCAAAAGGGGGAATGCTAAAATGGGCAGATTTTTTATGCTCTCGTGCTTCTCTTTGGAATGGGGCCCCAACACCTTCTTTTATAGGCCAAAAGAGATAGTAACGGTTGGGGTGACTGGCTATGGGTGGTCAAATGGTTAGGTAACGGCCCAAAAACCCATATCCCTTTGCAATTTTCATTTTTTTCCCTTTTTTTGTGAGTGTACACAGGTTGTAGTGGTTCAGCAAGCCTGTGTATGTGGGAAATAGTGGTGTAGGGCATGTACACCTTCAAAACAATGGTTTTTTAGAAGATTTGTTTAGTGATGGCTTGGCAAAGATAGCAAGTAATATGGCCTGATGTCAGGTATGCATGTCTGGTTAAATTTAGGGTTATAACAGATGCCCCCTAATGTGTGAGGTCATAAGAGTATATGATGGCCAAAAAAAATTACAAATCTTCACCAACGTACAAAGTGAGTGAGCCCAGGGACTAGAGTTCAGGAGGTGCCATCTGCAAAATAACAATTTGTCTCATCGAGGCAAGCATACCCATGATCGAGATGAAATAAAATCATGGCTACCAATCAAATACACTGCAGATCCATGTCATATAACTATATAAAGTGTAGTCGCGAGCAGTACACATCGAATCTACATCTCAAAATCAAAATATATACATGTATAGTATCCATCTTCAAGAATCCAATTACATGTGATGGTTGGAGATGAGGTATTTAGAGCTTGAGAAACAACTTCAAAATCTTCAAAACTTGGGTAGGAGTGTAATATCAGTGTACGAATTCACTACCTAGAGTTCTTTGATGAATCATCGAGAACAGACAACAGGATTTCAGTGATCAGGTGGAGAACTTCATTGATTTTGAGCAAGGACTTGATTGGACTTTCGGGGTGGTCGGGCATGAGGACAAGAGACAAACTGCATAAGGGCCAACTCATGTTTAGTAAAACTTCCCTTGGAAAAAACATGACAAAAGATGAGACTCAGGGAACATGGAATTGACATAAGTTCATGATGTAGGAGGCAATGCGAACTCTCCATATGTTTGGAAGGATAACCAAATGGAGGAGGACATAGCTCTATGTAGCGAGAACAACTTCCTAAGGTCATATTGAATCCTAGAGCCTTATGAACAAACAAAAGGATGCTCTTTGTCCAAGGGCAACTCATTGTGTTGTCAACAAAAAGGAAAATAATTATCCCTTCTCTTTTTGGGGTATATTTGATTTTTTTTTTGTCTTTTTCAGTAATTTGGGAAAGCTAGAAAAAGAATAAAAGAATGCTACATTACAAATGAGGAACGAGTGTCACAAACATACTAGTTTCAAGTGCAAGGAACACACTAATGCTAAGGGCAAGGGGACATATGTAGGAAAAGAACACTCGGGAAAAATCCTCCATGGGTCAAGGTGTCAAGACACAGAGGAAAAGTGCTACAAGGATTGTGTATAAGGCATGCTTCAGATGGTTTAGTTGAGAGAAACATGGAGCTAGAATTAGGCCAAAGACAAAGGAATGAAAATGTGATTAATAAGACACAATGATAACATCCTTCGATGTAATTTTAACAAGCCCAGAGAAGGTAAGCTTGACGTTGTTTCATTTTTAGAGTCTGAAAAAGTGTAAAAGGAGACTCCACTGGGGTACCTTTTTCGAAGGAAGTCTAGTCGGTTCAAAAAAGGGGTAAACTAGCACCGAAAATACGTCTATTCAAAACCATTTTAACGAGTGTAACAAAGACAAGATCACTTGGCAATTTTTTCATTTTTAAGGAGTCTAAAAAAAGATTAACTATGGACTCTGTAAGGGATATTCTTCTTGAACAATTTAACGAGTGTGGAGAAGCAAGGTCACTCGGAAATATTTTCAATTTTAGGGAGTCTGAAAAGAACTTAACTATGGACTCTCTGGGGGTTCCTTTTTTGTAAATTTAGTCCCTCGGGCCCGAAAAGGGGTTAAATCTACACCTCAGAATACTCTTCTAGAGAACCGAGGATCCTATAGTATACCTTTGTTCGTACATTTTACCATCAGGACCGAAAAAGCAGTAAAATACCGTCGAATAGATGTGCCTTCAAATTTTAGTTTGGCGAGCATGAAGGGCAACACGATCGGTCGACAATCTTTTCATGTTTAGAGGGTTTGAAAAGGGATTAAAAGAAGACCCGTTGTTTTGGGATTCATGAGGGTGAGCTCAAAATTGATCATGAATCATGCAAGTGAGGCTCAAACCTGTAATCAGGAACAATTAAAAATGACTCTCGATCCTATAATCATTAGCGATGACATGGACACCAAAAATGCATCTAGGATCTACCTAGGGCATCCATGTGAAGGTAGGATCTACCACTAAATTACGACACTTCTAGAATAGGAGTGAGGGTTCCATGTCACAATTCGGTGGGATCGATCCTATGGAAAATAAAAAAAGACAATGAGATGCAGAAAATGGAGGTGGAATCCTGACTTACATGCACAAAGTTGGAAAAATGAATTTTTACCAAAAGACCTTTAAAAATGACCCAACTCTCAAAAAATTTCCCAATACCCAAAGTAACACATATTGTAACATCCCCCAAGAAACTCAAGAACCATACTAAATGATTTTCAAGCTAGGAAAAACAACAAAACAGGTCCAAAAAATGACAAAAAGGGGCCAAAAAGTCTATAAATAGAAGTTGATAGCTCATTATCACCATTGTAAATTCAGAATTGACAAAAAAGTCAAAAACACCCCTTTTCCGAAAGAGTTGATTCCGGGAGATTCAGTGGACGAAACAAACTTCCTCTTGGACCAAGTAAGTACAAACTAGCCCCTCCTACCTTTCATTCTTCCTTTTTTGAATTTATTTTTGTTTTTTGGGGGGGCGTTGACATTTAAGGAGCTTGGCCCTATGTGTACACGGGTTGTCCAAGAAAATCCCACGTGTGCACACGGGCAGAAGATAATTTTCCTGCATACACACTCAATTGTCGCCAAGACATCTCGCGTACACCCTCCAATAAGTGGAAAAAATAAAAGGCAAGAGTTAACTCCCCATGACTTTGTCATTTTGTAGGATTTATGTTCATTAGAGAGAGAGGGAGCATGAGGACATTTATTTTTTGGTCTCGGAAGACCCTGTTGTTGTCCTTGTTTTATCACAATGTGGGCTGTTAAATTCTTCTAGTGTCCGTTTATGAGGGCACAACCTAGGTTGTTGAATTCTTTGATAGATTACTGGCATCCTGACACTGAGGAATTTATGCTCAAGGGGCAGTCATTGACTCCAATGACTAAAGACATTTACTTCCTGACTGGTCTCTCGAGGAGAGGTGATCCAACCAACTTGCGTACTTTTTCCCCTGGGCCTCACAACATTGAGGAGTTGATTGGACTCCATTGCGAGGCTGGTACTGAGAAAGTAGGTTCTCAGGTGCCTATACACAATGTCAGCAACCTATCACTCAAAGTGATAGTTCTACTCACTGGGAAGATCACTGGATCCGCAGATTTACATTAGGCCTCCCAGGCACACATGCATTGTCCAGTGGAGTTCTTGAATACACAGATTTTTGAATGGAGTACAACCATGATGGATTTCATGAAGAGACAGCTAACAGAGTGTTAGATACGGGAACACTGAAACTTCGAGTTCGACATTTTTTTATGTTCCTTTTTCTTCAAGAGGATACCCAGTCTTAGTCCTCAAGAGACGATATGAGGGCATGAGGCCTCTCTCCCGGCATTATGCAGATGGGCGACATTGTTGCCGTGATAGGGGGGAGGGAGGACCATTGAGGCCTTTGATGATAAATTTTTTGACTAGTGCTCGTGAAAGATTCCAGTAATAGAGGATTACCCCTATGCTAGGATCGACTTCTCCAGGGATCCCGATATGCCCGTACCTTCTGAAGTAGAGAGAGGAGAGCTAGGTATGTTTGTTTTTCATATTTATTTAATTTTTATTTATTTATATATATATATGATTTGTATGAGTACCATAGTATCTAACAACTATGTATTTGTTATGTATAGATGTAGGAATGATGCGTCCAATAGACTTCTCAAGGACTAGGTGGCATCCTCGACCAGAGGCAGGACTAGTCGTAGTTGTCGGACCAATAGCAGGAGCAAGGGGGCCTTGAGACAAAGAGGCTAAGAGAGTATTGAGACGGGTGGAGCAGAACCTCACCATGCTCACTCATACAGTCCCTATGGAAGAGATCGAGGATCTCCCATCATCGATGCAGCCTCATATAGTGGGGGTGCCACGGACCTAGGTCCAGCTCTTCTGTCAGTTGGAAAATGTCATTGTTCATTATGGTAGGGCCAACAGGCCCCACCCTTAGATAGGATAGTCTACTCATGTGTCAGGGGAACCTTTTGTATATTTTTTAGGGAATAAGCCCCATGACTCTTACTAGACATAATTTTGAGGCACTTGCGCCCACCCATGTACTCTGATATTTTATATTTATATATGCATATTTACATCTTTTTACGTCTTATGGATTATATTTATTTTACAAATGTATTTCCATGTGTGTGTGTGTGTTCTTTTTCTTACATGTGTGCAATATGAAAATCTAATACATGATTATCTAGAGTATATATGATTTGATTCAAACTCCTAGGAACATGGATATACTTAATGTAATCAAAGCTTCGTTCTAAGAGATGTACCTTGAGGAATTGTCGCTGTAGAGTAGGATTGTAAACACGATAACCCCATTTAACTGGGACACAACCAACTAAGCGTCTAAGTAGACCCAGACATGAGAGATACCATGCAACAAAGCGTCACAAAGAAAATATAAGATTGCATTGTATTCAGCGACATTGTTTGTGGCATCACCTAAATAGATACCTCCTTAAGATAACAACTAACCTTGAGGTGTGAAAATCACCCAAGCTATGGAAGCAAGCCTCCAAGTGTGCTGGCTAGTGTCGTCCGCGAACCCAATGAACACCTTTGATTCACTTGACATCTTCCACAGTGAAAAAGATGACATAAAAAATGACACGTCCATAAAACCAAAAAGAAAACAACTAAGAAAAATGTATAATAACTATACATATGTACAAGAAGTCACCCAAGGCAACCCACCTACGAGTAATACTTATTGAGGTAGATCCCATTTCTAGGCTTTGCCAAATAATTTCCCTCAAATTCCACTAGACGATAAACGCCCTTCTTTAGCACCTCCTTCACGATGAAAGGTCCAAACGACATGGGCTTGAACTTGCGTGCCCCTAGGGGATCCTTGTCTTGGTCATAGACTAGGACAAGGTCACCTTTGGAGAAAATCTGAGGATGAACAGATCGATCATACTAACACTTGAATTTTTGTTTGTGAGCCTCGTTATCCAAGGATACGTCAATACATTTCTCATAGAGCTGCTCAGGATATAATAAATGCTCTTCAAGTGGTGAAGTGTTTGGAAATAATCTACTTCCAACTTTAGAGATGGGATCTAGCACTCTATAGGCAAGGTTTCTTCCAGCCTGTAAACAAGTTGAAAAGGTGAGAAACTGGTTGCAGTCTTAACAGATGTTCGGTAGGCCCATAACGCAGAGTAAAACATCAAATGCCAATTTGACTTGGCTGAATTGATCGTTCGTTGTAGAATAGTCTTAAGGGGCTTATTCACAGCTTCCACCTGACCATTCGCTTGTGGGTAGTAGGGTGATGAATATTCTTGCCTCAACCCAAGATTTGATGTTAACTCGGACATCATTTTATTCTGAAAATGAATGCCATGGTCAGTGACAATCTCTTTTAGGATGCCAAACCTTGCTATTATTTGGTTAAACAAAAAGAGAGCTGATGTCTCTCCATCATCTTTGAACTTTGTCATAGCCTCGACCCACTTCGTAAAGTAGTCTATTACTTGGATTTAATAATGGTGCCCCCTTATTGAAAGGGGGTTGGATGTAGCATAATCAATCCCCCACTTGGTGAAGGGACCAACTGTGATGATGGGAAACATGGGAGTGGGGTGTTCCCTCATCTTCCGAGAGAAGATCTGACATGGGTGGCACTTCTTAACTGATTCAACAAAATCTTTGATTAATGTCAGCCAAAAGTAACCATCTCGTAGAATCTTTTAGGTTGTTTCCAACCCAGATAGATGACCGCCACATGCTCCAGTGTGGCAATCATTAAGAAAAATCTCCTCTTCTTCATGAGTGAGACACCAGTGGAGGATGCAATATACACCTCAATGATACAAAGTTTCCTTGAGTATGAGATAGTTCTTTTCCTGATGGCGTATACGGAGACACTCATCATGAGAGGTAAAGGTGGGGCACTTCAAAGTCTAGAGATAGACTAGTATATCTCCATACGAGGGGTCCGAAGATGCGATCAAAAAAATGTCTCCTTTGATAGGCGACTCTTCAGGTATAACATCACTTGATTCGACCAGAAGTTCTGAGATGAGTTCCGCGAAGTCCAACGACTTTTTGGATTTTTCCGAAACAAAATCCAAGTCGAATTCCTCTAGGATAACAATCCATCTACTGATCTTTCCACCGATTACACGTCATGTCAACACGTATTGAAACGGATTCACAATGACAATGTTGGTGGTCTTGTGAAACAATATGTAATCACGGAACCGATGGACACCATGAATTTCTGCCAATGCAAGTTTTTCAACGTGGGAATAATTGAGTTTTGGTCCAACCAGGCCTCGAATCAGGTAATAAATCATGTATACTAAGAGAAAATCATCCTCCTGAACCAAGACCATACCAATGGTCGACTCTGCAGTGACCAAGTACAATAAGAAATATTTATTATAATCAGGTGGCCGAAGCAGAGGGGCAGACATGAGAGCGCATTTCAATGTTCTAAAAGAGCACTGAGCGGCTTTGTCCCAATGAAAAGGAACATCATTCTTCAATAAATGTATGAAACCCTTTGTGATCTCGGCATAGTTTGTGATGAAACACCGTAAAAAGTTAATTTTTCCCTGTAAACTCTAAAGCTGAGGGATTGTGCATGAGGGAGGCAATTGAACTATCACATCAACCTTTAGAGGATCGACCATGATCCCTGTTGTCGAAACTATGGAACCAAGAAGATGACCCAATGTTACGCAAAAACTACATTCGTTTGGATTCAAGCGAATCCACTAGTAGCGACAATTCTCAAAGATAAGTCAAAGGTATGGGGGGTGATCAGCTCTCTTATGAGATCGTGATGCTAAATCATCAAGATAAGCCTCGACTATGTGTTTGAGATCATGGAAAGAAAAAGACATGGCCCACTGAAAAGTCACTCCATCAATTTTCAGACCAAAAGGCATCTTCCTATAAGAAAATGTACCCCACGGACAAATGAAAGCAGTTTTTTGTTGGTCTTCGGGCTTGATCTGTATCTGATTGTATCCTGAAAAACCATCCATGAAAGAAAATTCCTCACAACCTGCGCATTCATCAACTATCTGGTCAATAAATGGTGTGGAGAAATTATCCTTTGGACATGCCTTGTTCAAATCATAGAAGTTCATACATACACGAATTTTACCCTATTTTTTGTTCACTGGCATAGGATTTGACACCCATTGAGTCAATTGAATGGGGTAGATGAAACCAACTTTGAGTAGTTTCTCTACTTCAACCTTAATAGTTGTTGCTTTCCTAGGATTAACTGAACAAAGCTTCTGCCAGACTGGCTTGGCATCAAGATATGTCATGATTTCATGTTCAACAATTCTTGGATATATGCCTGGCATTTCCTCATAAGACTAGGCAAACACGTCACAAAATTCTTTAAATAAATATATGTAGATTCAAATCTCCTCGAGGGAGAAATACACTCCGATGAAGATATTCTCCACAATGCCAGGGGTTATGGAGATATCAATAGGTATTTTTTTAGTGATGGTTTCCATATTTCCTTTAGCATAAACAATGTGCATAGCCAAAGGATTGATAAGACAAGTCCTATCTCCAGTCATAGTCAGAGTGAATTCACCTGTTTCAATTCTTCTTAACACTGGGAGAAAATAAGATCTGTGATGGAGATCATCCTAGGGTCTGTCCGGACTAGTCATTACCTCAAGAATTGCCTCGTCTAAGGGAAAGACTAAGTCTAAAGAATCAGTATCAATGAGGGAACCTTGAGCCAAAATAGGCTCTAGAATCGGATCGAACTCCTGTGCAGGAGTCAGAATGGGGTCGGCAGAAGCTTGTTGGACTATAGAGTATGCAAATTATGTCATGGACAAAGGCATGGCCATGCCATGGTACCATGTCCCTTCCATCATGGCTGATGAGGAAGGAAGAGTCCACGGATCGTTAAAGTAAGTCGTCTAAAATGATGAGATTTGAAAGATTTCAGCCCTAGGTTGGCTAGGGATAACCGATATGTATTGGACATTACCGGTCGGAGGTGGGTAATCAAAAGTACTGTCGATACAGGGGGAGACCTAGGGTTCAACTCCAAGAGCACACCAACAATCCCTAGCTACTGGCCCTTTCGACAACACCTACGAGGCAGACATAGTCTCACCTGAAGCAACTATGTGGGGGTTGTAGGACAAAGATGTCTACAACCAAAAGGAATGTGAAGTGGGTTCAAAGTGATCAACACACAAGAATCTAGTATTATTTATCTTCCTCAGATCCACTGCACAAGAAATATCTATCATATCTAACACAATAATGCAATAACAGTATATCAATAACAAAGAACAGAACACCAATCACACATACACCTCAAGATATACGTGGTTCACCCTCTCTCTAGGGCTACGTCCACATAACTTTCCTTTATAATGTATTAAGACAAAGCATACAATTCTTGTCTACTCTCTTAGCTAGCATATCGTCTTTCTTCTTCTCTCTATCTCTCCCCTCCCTCCATACCCATCTGCAGGGTTGATCTTCACACCCAGCTGAAGATCTTACAATACTAGAAGGCTCTCCCACTTAGCTCTTCTCTCTCACACAACAATAATCACTCATGTCAATGGTACAACTAGATCGAACCTCCTTCCCTCATGTAGGTTCTTATTTATACATTACAATATCTCACCGACATCCTTAGGTCGAAACCTAGGTGTCAAAACCCTAGATACCAAAAACCTAGGTGTCTAAAACCCTACGCCAACTTGGCCCACGTTTTCAGGGCTTCACCAGCCTGTCTTTTCTTCCTTCTCACATGGTTGTCCAAAGCATCCAACGGTGGCTATTTCCTCTTGCTGAGTTTTCCAAAATCATTCTTTCTTTCTTATCTAACATCATCGATATCCTCATTCAATGGCTTGGTTACTTTTACTTCACTCCATCTTTTCTGCTCTTTTGCTCACTTCGACCCAGTAATAGTCATTGTGTCTTCTGTGTAGTTCACATTTTTCCTTTTCTTCCTTGATATTCTCTTATTTCCATAACCAAGGAGCAACATGCCCCCAACACTCACACGTGACTCATCCCGAGGCACATTAGATTTCATTCTTCTATTTTACTTTGACTTCAAACTACGCAGTGCAACCTTTTCTTTCTTCTCTATGCCTCCTCTCCTTCCTTCCTTGTGAAAAATGTCTTTTCTATATCTAGTACCCAGTTTCAACTGCACCTGGTACCTAGACCCTTTTCCTTATGCTTTTACTTAGAGCTATGAGGAAACTGGTTGTCATAGTACAATTTCAACCGGATCCCATTCACTAATCCTGCCTTCCATTCTCCCTTCAAAGTCTTCAACTGCACATCTCCTCCTTCTATAACATAGGCGATATCATATGGCCTGAGCCAACGCGTTCTGAACTTCCCAGGATGTTTTATGAACTTACTGTCATGTACCAGTATTAGATCACCTTTCTTAAATGCCTTCTTCTTGATGTGCCTGTCATGATAGGACTTTTCTCATTCCTTTTGCACCTGTTGATGGAATTCTACAATAAACCTAGCTTCTTTGAGTTCGAGCAACTGTGCAAGACTCTCTTGAACAACTCTAGTGTCATCCATATCTGTAAAGGAAACAATTATTAAGCTTGGTACCAGGTATTCTATTGGGACAAGGACTTTGAGACCATATACCAACTTAAAAGGGGTCTACATTGTTAGCTTCTTGCAAGTGGTTCTATAGGCCCATAGTATTGTTGGTACTCTTAAATCCTAGTCATCCCTATTCACACTGCAAATCTTCGTCAACATTGTTTCCAAGATCTTATTGAATTATTCCACTATCCCATTTGTTTGTGGATGGTACGGCATGCTCTTCTGATGATGGACTGCAAATTCCTTAGACAGGGCTTCAAATGTTTTATTTATAAAATGTTTGACTTGATCACTCATAAGTATCTTTGGGCATCCAAACCTGGTTATGATTTCATCAAATATGAAGCACATAGCTGTAGTTGCACTACAGTCCTTAACTTCTCTTGCTTTGGCCCATCTATTCAAGTACTTTGCCGCAGTAATTATGTACCTTTCTCTTGTTCAATTTCCTGGTGGTTTTATAGGTCCCACAAAGTCAATGGTCCATTTCTCAAATTCTTTTAGGGTTAGTTGTGGTTCTAGTGGAATTTTACCTCTTCTTGATGGTTTCCCAACTCTTTGGCATACATCGCGGGCTCTATAATACTCTTTAGCATCTCTGTGTAAGGTAGGCCACCAAAGGCTAGCTCTAAGAACCTTCTACACAGTTGTTTTCCTTGCGTAGTGTCCTCCTGTGATTCCTTCATGGGCTTCCATGAGGATCAATGGTCACTCTTCCTCCATAACACATCTTCTCAATATCTCATCAGGTCCGATCTTGTAGAGTTGTCCAACTATAAGTGAAAATTATGCAGCTCACACTAGTAGTTGTTTCTTCTGGGGGATTGTATACTCACTAGGTTCCATTCCTGTTGATAGGATATGGACTATTTCTGCAAAGTGGTCATCAATATTTCTAATGGCCAAAAACTGTGCATCCGACAGTGTATCCTCCAAACTAGTGGGTTCTTCTCCATGTTCCAACCTCGACAAGTGGTCAGGACCTTTATTCATTCTTCCTGGATTTACTATGATCTCAAAGTCATATTCTTGAAATAGAAGAATCCATCTGCATATTCTCCCCCCCAACATTGGCTTGTTGACTAGGTATTTTAGCACAGAGTGATCAGTAAACATTTTAAAGTGTCCTCACAAAAAGTAGTGGTGAAATTTATGTAGTGCATACACCATGGCTAACCCCTCTCGTTCGGTAGTGGTGTAATTGATCTCAACAGTTGATATCTTCCCACTGGAATAGGCTAATAGATGGTCAATATCTCCTTCCCCAATTTGTGCTAACACTTCTCCTAAAGCAATAAAAGATGCATCAACATGCACATGAAACTCCTTGCTCCAATCTGGAAAAACCAAAATAGACGTAGTAACCATTTTCTAATTCAGTGTGTCGAAGCTCTGTTGGCACTCTTTTGTCCAACTAAACTGATAGTATTTCTTCAAAAGATTCTCCATGGGTGATGTAATATGGGCGTATCCTTTAATGAACTTCCCGTAGTATCCAGTATGTCCCAGCATAGTGCGCATTTTTTTGACTGAAGTAGGAGGGGGTAGATCAACTATAATGACAATTTTAGATGGATCTACCAACAATACATGCTTGCATACAATATGGCCTAACAACACTCCAAATGGTGAGAATAAGATGCATTTCTTCAAATTCAAGGAAATTTGACACTGCCTGGATTTGTCCAACATTAGCCGATCCAAATGACATCACTGTATACTAATAGGACCCCCATTATGTTGCAAATGTGGTCTTATGGCGATCTTTCTTGGCAATCTAGATCTGATGGTATCCCAAGAATCCATCTGTAAAAGAGTATACCTCCTGGCCTCCCACATTATCTAACACTTCGTCAGTGAATGGTGTAGGGAAGGGCTCATGTAAACAGGCATCATTCAGCTTCTTGAGATCTACACAGATCCTGATCTCTCCTATCTTCTTGTCTGGCACCACCATAGGGCTAATCCATTCTGATTCTTCCACAGGTTCTATAATCCCTACTTCCAGCATCCTATTGAGCTCAATCTTCACTTTCTCCTTATATTTAGGGTTCAATATGTAGGGTCTCTGTTTGACTGGTCTTGCATCTAGTTTAAAATGGATCCTCATCTATCCCATAGGCCCTTTAATGCCCTTCATATCAGTGAACTTGGTTGGAAACAAGTTATGATATTCATGTAGTAATTTTGTAATCTTGTCAATAGTGGCAACATCGCAATAATCTCCAACATTTGCAAGCTTCGGTGTCTATTCTATTCCAATATTGACCTTATTAATCTTTATTGGCTATCCAATGAATGGTAACTCAACTCCTGGTCCTTCCACATCTCTTTGGCCTTCTGTTTCTTCAATGTTCACCTTTCTTGGATCATCATATTCATCATCATTGATGTTGTAATAGCCTTGCAGTTTCTGGAGAGGCACCATCCATTTATCCTCTTCTTGCTCCAAAGGGAGGTTAGATGCCTCCTCGAATACTTTATGTCTTACAATATTCAATGCTTGATCTACTGAAGGAAAATAACTTTCAAATAAGAAGGTGGTTACAAAATTGTGAGTCATACCTTCCCAATATGTAGTGATGAGGCACAACTCTGCTTGAAGGTAGCGGTTGATAGGTGTCATGTCCAGTGTGTTAATGAATTTGTGCACCCACTTCTTTTGATAAATTTTTCTCCAAGTGTCTTCACAACTTCGCACATGGTCCTTTCAGCAGCTTCGACCTATGTATCGAACTTTGCACCCTTCTACTTGTGTTGAGAACCATACTATCATCAAAGTACGAAATTGTACCCATTTTGTAACTGAACCATTTGTTGGCACAGGGGCAGACCCAAGGTTCATCTCTAACAACGCACCAACAAGCCCTAGCTACTGGCCCTTTCAGCAACACCTATGAGGCAGATGCATTCTCACCCAAAGCAGCTATGTGGGGGTTGCAGGACATATATGTCTACAACCAGAAGGAATGTAAAGTGGGTTCAAAGTGATCGACACACAACAATCTAGTATTCTTTATCTTCCTCAAATCCACTGCGCAAGATATATCTATCAGATCTAACATAGTAATGCAATAGAAGTATATCAATAACAAAGAACAAAACACCAATCACACATACACCGCAAGATATACGTGGTTCACCCTCTCTCTAGGGTTACGTCCACAAAACTGTTCTTTATAATGTATTAAGATAAAGTATACAGTTCTTTTCAGTGCTCTTAGCTAGCAGATATTCTTTCTTCTTCTTTCTATCTCTCCCCTCCCTGCGCACCTAGCTGCAGGGTTGATCTTTTTACCCAGCTGAAGATCTTACAATACTAGAAAGATTTAGCTCTTCTCTCTCATACAATAATAATCACTCATGTCAATGGTACAACTAGATCGAACCTCATTCCCTCATGTAGGTTCTTATTTATACATTACAATATCTCACTGACATCCTTAGGTCAAAACCTAGGTTTCAAAACCCTAGATACCAAAACACTAGGTGTCTAAAACACTACGTCAACTTAGCCCACATTTTCAGGGCTTTGCCAGCTTGTCTTTATTTCCTTCTCACATGGTGCTCCAAAGCATCAAACAGTGGTTTTTTCCACTTTCTGAGTTTTCCACAATCCTTATTTCTTGCTGATCTGTCATCCTCGATCTCCCTGTTCAACAAATTGCTTCATTTTACTTTTCTCTGTCTTTTCTGCTCTTTTTCTCACTTCGACCCAGTAACAGTCACCGTGTCTTCCGCGCAGTTCACATTTTTCCTTTTCTTCCTTGATATCCGCTTATTTCCATAACCAAGGGCCAAAAAGTACCCATCAAAGGTGGGCACAAATCAACCACTACATTGATGATGCCTAGTTGAGGGTTATCAATCACCGGGACCGTGGATACCCCCGATGAAGGGTCAGGATGAGAGAATGATAACTGATTAATGGACATGATCCGGTCCTCGTGTGGAAACAACAAGACCTAAAAAACTATCACGACCACTTCTTTCATAGCATAGGTCTAGCTCCTTCCTAACAAGAGATTGTAGTCAAGAGACGCATCGACCACTTCAACCTCGACGCACATGGTCTTCTCCCCTAAATGCACGAGAAAAGAGGGAATGATTCCATGTGGTATGAACAAATGAACATAAAAAGAGATAAGAAGAGTAGGTGATGGAGACAAAACGGGTTGGCCAATGGCCTTCCAACATGCCAAAGACATCACTCATGTCAAGGCACCCTCATCAACCACCGTGCGGAAAATGTTATGAGTAAAAGTTTTCCTGGTGTAAGCCACTACTATCTGAAACACCACATGGTAAGAGAGACAAGGTTTTAAGTCGGTTGTATAAAGCATGATCGTTCTTGGATTACAAGTCTCAGTAGATCCTAAGGCAACTAATAGAGCCTTTCTCTGGCAGGGGAAGCTCTGGAGGACTTCCAAAGTTGACATTGCACAAGGGGTTTGAAACAAATCCTCCACCACAAAGTAGTTCTAGGTGGCCCTTGCATTTGGGTTGTGGGAATCTTTCTTGAACGCACCTTTTGGGATGCATGTCATTGTTTCGCCCATTTTTTTCTCAATCTAGAGAGGAAGAGATGGGTTTTTAACTTCTTTACCCTTCTAAGAGGTGTTTGGCATTCCATAGTCGCATGTCCTAGTTGCTATGTCAACACTACCTTTCATCATGTACACATTCATGGATGAAGGATTACTCGGAGATGAAGGGGGTCCCTAACTGCTCCTTCCACGCTCGAAGGGGCTTGATTTAAATTTTTCCCATGTAGAAATGGGTTCATTTAAAGGATAGTCTGCTGCTATGCTAATAAATTTTGGGCCTCCTCAATCTGAGGGCACTAGTGAGTTGGATGGTCTTCCGTTCAAAGATTACATGGATGCTTCAATTTTTTTTTTTGTGTTGCCCCTGCCAACATTATTGGTAGGCTTCTTATCCCCCTTACCCTTCTTTCGCTATTTCTTTTTTCTGTTAGGCTACTGGGTGGAATTCAGTTTTGTCTATTGCACACTATGTACATCCGATGTTTGAGTAGCAGGAGCAGCCGAACCAGTGGTCTAGTTGGCCACTGTCTATTGTATTCACAATTGATGCAATTGATTCAACAATTTATCAATGGGCTTCATTTTCCCTGAACCAACAAAACCATCAGCATGTGGTCCATATCTATGTCTGGTCTTGTCAAGTATCGACCATGGTGCATCTAGAAAAACTTTGTAAAGTAAACCAGATTGAGAGTAAATCAGTTCTAGCTGTTGAGCTCTCATTATCACTTCTTCTTCTTAAAAGACCCCCGACGTTGCGACGTCTTTAGATAACTGAGGTACCAAAGACTTAAGGAACAACTCAAGAAGGAATGCTGGTGGGACTGGTACTTTTATCAAACTCTTCCAGCGTCTCCATTCTCAGATGTGATATGAGATATGGTCTACTTTTGTCTGCTCAAAGTTGGCCAGCAATTCAGTGTCGCCATCGTATCTCACAGGTAATTCGAAATGGTTTAAGAAATCCATTTCCAATTCGTCGAAGGAAGATTATCTCAAGTAGTCGAGATCAATGTACCATTTCATATCACTCCCTATGAGAGTGCGTTGAAAAAAATGCAACTGAACGGAGTCGTCTCTCAAAGAGTTGGACGAGCACCATAAATGAAAGGTAGTCACATGATCGCCTGGATATTCATTAGGATTAGCTTGAAACTTTGGAATGTCCAAAGGAAACTTGGTTGGCATGGGAGGCCAATGTGGATCATGATAGATGGGGTTATTTAATAACCTTGTTAATTCTGGCAAGTGTAGAGTTGCCAGAAACAGTAATTTGGGTTGTTGATTCTAACTAGAGAAAAAGGAGCCTAGAGTTTGGTTGGCACCAGGTTTCCAGGAAAATTTAGGTTGTTGGCCATGGTTCTGGTAAAAAACATGGTCGTGAATAGCATACATATTCTACGCTTGTTGATACATCATCAAATGAATCCCATAATAGGACGTGGAGGGTTGGGCTTGCGTTGCATTCCAAGGATTTTGGGGAGGGTTTCCCCCTATCGATCCGATGGGCATAGGTCTTGATCCTTTCCCGAGGTTCCATAGGCTATGGAAGGGGTTTCCCTCGGTCGACATCCCTGATGAGGGAAATGATCCCTGCCACAGATTCCAAGGTCCTTGTGAGGAAGGAATTCTTGAGTTTCCCCCTGCGCAGGAATAGTACCCTGCACAAGATTGTGTTGTCCATAACCAGGGTTTCCCCCAGCCAAGACGATAGCTGACGAGAATGCATTGTTACCAAATGCCTCGAACAAAGATAACGGTGTTGAAACTGTTGACATGTTATAAGAAGGAATTCCTTGACTACCTGCTCCAAATGAAATATAGTTTATGTTTGGCCCGATGGAGTGTTGGTGAGCACCGCCAAATGAAGGGGATGAAGGAGGTATATGACCCCCTTCGTAAGAGAAAGCGTTATAGGGAGTTTAAGTGCCCCCCATGGATCCTTACAGAGGATAGTTCGAGCTCCTTGCCCCTAGACCTAAAGTCTGTAGAGTGGAGTAGGAAAGGACAAAGTTCATATCGAAGCTAGGAATCTTGTATGATAAAGGAGGGCCTATCGCACTTTGGGTGAAAGGAGTAGTCATCGCCACCATAGACAGAATCAGACCATTTCTCAAGATAGAGGCGATCAAGAACATGGTGGTTTGGACCGACAACGCTTGGTTAGGAGACGTAAAACCCCCTGTAGTGACATTCATAGAGGGAATATGAGGATTCCCTAAAGAAGTAGAAGCATTTGTCTCCATCGCTGCTTGCGACACTACCTAACGCTCATAAGTTTTAACTTGTATGACGTTGGGGGTTGACAGATCAATGATCGGAGGGTTATACAGACCAAGAGCTTCTTCTCTGAGGTAAAAAATGGTTGGTTCCTATGGAATCAAATGTCCTCCTCTCAGAGATGGATCAGGCTCAGTTTCTTGTGGCCCGGTCACCTCAAAAGACCCTTGCTGGTCTAGTCTTCGCCTTAGCGGTGGAGGGGTGGCTCCAGATTAACTGACAACAGGAAAATAAACCTTCGTGACCGATGGAGCTCCTGATCCTCCACAGTGTGAGAATATCAATGACACACTAGGGATTTCTATTAACATTCAAGACCAGCACACACTAGAAAAATCTCCTATGAGACAAGACAACTAGATCACTAACTAGTTGGAAGAACAATTACACCATCCAACACTAGAGAAACTTACCGGTACAAGTGAAACTAAAATACAGAAGCATCCTCTGGGTATACTCTGAAAAGCATGGCCTAATGTCTTCCCTAGGTACCACAATATACCCTCGAAGTCACCTGTGTAAGTCACTAAGATATAGGAAACTAGGTTGCCAGCGTGCAAACAGTCACCAGGCAGGTACAATCGACAACCGGGTGGACCGCAATGAGCAGGGTATCAAGCCCGAAACCTATCAAGGGTATCGAAAGAAAGTGTTCCAAAAGACGACTAAGGACCTCGAACAGATTCGAGACCCATGAAGCTCTGTGGAAAATGTGATCAACGAAATCCCAAGATAATCCCTCTATATGTGTTCCCCACTATGCTTGGTCCGTCTTTGGAGAGGTTATCTCCACTACATTTCTGCATGTAACCTCATGTTTATCCTCTGTGTTAGAGAGGGGTCATGGATAACTTTCATGGTTACTAGACTTTCACGCAATCCCTAGCACAAACTCTTATGTTTGTTTTTGTAGCCTTAAAGAGTTTCCTCTCCAATCCTAAATCAAGGCTCTAACCTAGACTAAATTGATAGACCTTACAAACACAAAGTCTAATAACTTTTAATTAATATTTAATTTTAGTGTTTGTCTTAAATTAAAAGGAATGGAAGTGAAACCAATGATGTTCTTTAAGAGACGAGAAACAAGAGCATAAGATGAAACTAAAAACAAACTACTTCTTCTTCACAAATAAATATTTGCCAATTTAAACTCTTTAACCAAACTTTTTGTAACCAATTTTATCAGATATTTGAAAAGAAAAACTTAAAAACAAGATTTCTCTCGACTACGAGCTACTTAATGTCCTAAGCATTCAAATAAAGAACTTAAGAAAACATTATTTTTCCTTAGTAAATAAAACAACTAACCTGAACTACTTTTACCAACAAAGAAATGATTTTTTTTTAATTGTTTTATGCTTCAAAACAAGAAATTTGAAAATGAATTCTTTTCTCTTCTTCTAAAGCCAAAAAGGGGAAAATGACGAAAAGTAAAGACCAAGAAATGACTTCAGGCCCAATCGCAGATCATAGGGAGTCACTGACAATACCAAACAGGCAGATCAGAATGCACTCACACACTTGCCTAAAAACCCTAATAAAGAAAACACAAGAAATCTTTGATAAAACGAAAGCTATGCTGAGGTCAGACCTAGGATACATACTGCTATAACAGAGAGAAGGGCTAGATCAAGAAAACCCCTGATAAGTGTGACTTCTGACAGGGAAGAGGATGACTGCCTCTTTATTAAAAAATAAAAAATAAAAATAATTATCAACACATGCACGCTACTGACACTTCAGTAGCTTATGTATGTATGTGGGTTGTCCAAAGGCAGGGTGTGTATGCACATGTGTAGGCCCACTACAAGCCGTGTACACCTCTGTAACTTCTAGGAAAATATAAAAAACAACAGTCAAGCAAAGGCAAGGAGTACTGATATGGAAGACCAGAATCCCTTAAAGACCCAGAAGCTTACAGAAACTCAAAAACAGTAAATAAATTGTTTCAAAGAACCCAAAAGAATATCCCCCCAAAACCCTAGAGGTCTCCCCAGTATGGTCGCCAATTTCGCTATAACGATAATACCCCTCTACGGACTACCCAGGGTTCTAAAGTGCAGGCAGAGCTAACCATCTAAAGTCTCCTACTTTTAACAATTATCCTGTCATTACCCTACAATCATACATAAAAGACAAAGTATAGGGATCCAGTAGGCATACCTTAAACTCTGCATCTGGTGTTGATCCTTTTGCGCTTAGTTGTTTCTTTCTTACAAATCTCCTCCCAAGGCCAACTTGCATTCACCAAAAGGAAAACAAGAAACTGCAAGAATGCATTTTATATAAGGATTAGTGGGTTAGACATTGCAACAAAGAATGTAAACAAACCATAAATATTTAAGACATCATTTGGCGGGACGGAAAAAGTATTTCTTTATATTAATCTCACAAAATCCGTTTACAATATGAGACCAACAACTGCTCCTCAAACTCAGTCTCAGGATCTTCTTCACCATGCACCAACTGCTTCCACATCTTCTTCTCCTCTTCAATTCTCTCTAGGAAAATGGCAAGGGTTTGCAATGGAGGAAGAAGGAATTCTGGCTCAAACTCACAATGTGGTTGCAAAATATTGGGGGAAAAAGGGGGGGTTACTAAAATGGGTAGAGATTCTATGCTCTCGTGCTTCTCCTTAGAATGGGCCCCCAACACCTTCTTTTGTAGGCCAAAAGAGATAGTAATGGTTGGGGTGACTGGTTATGGGTGGTCAACTAGTTAGGTAACGGCCCTAAAACCCGTATCCCTTTGCAATTTTCATTTTTCGCACATTTTTTGTGAGTGTACACGGGCTGTAGTGGTTCACCAAGTGTGTGTACATGGGCAATAGTGGTGTAGGGCGCATACACCTTCAAAGCAATGGTTTTTTAGAAGAGTTGTTTAGTGATGGCTTGGAAGAGATAGAAAGTAAGATGGCCTGATGCCAGGTATGCATGTCTAGTGCAATTTAGGGTTATAATAGTTATGTCTAAAAAATGTGTAGTGTCCCCGCTACTAAAACCAACATTTTTTTTTCTGATACCCCTAAATAAAAATGCATGCAGTGATGTTAAAAACACTTATGCAATTAAAAACACTTTCAAAACATGAATGCAAATAAATTTAAAATTCAAATAGAAACATATAATTTTTCAAACTTAGAGTATACAAACAAAAAATAAAATCCATAATAAAAACACTTTCCTTTTATCAAAAAATGTGCAACCGACTGCAGAGGAAGAAAGTTCCTCCGAATCATAGATTTGTTTCTCCACATCTCAATATAAAATCAACCATGATTTGGGGCTATGACTCCACAATAAAGGGTGTCTCTCATAACCCAATATAATCCCACAACAAGCTCATTTTCTCACAATTGTCCCAATCCACCAACGCTCTTCCCCTCAACTTGCACAACATGATCCCCCTTCACTGCACACAATCCCTCATGCTTTCCCACTTCCCTGGAGGGCTCCAACACATGTTGTCTATGAACGTCTCTTGTTGGGGACTCTAGGGATGCAAGTTGCTATAAGAAAACTCACAACAACAAGCTCACTACTATAGGGTAATTTATCACACAAACATTTCACTCTATAGGCCTAAAATATTTCTTCTTCAAGAATTCATAATGTCTGCAAGCTACCACACATGCCCACTATGGATGCCTTCAATCTCCAACACTCTCCACTCCCTTGGTACTCCAAAAAATGCATGTAAAAAATTCCTACCCTATCCATTCAAATTTCCCTTTTACCCATGCATGTTGACTCTCATATTCCCCAATGTTGATTGTTTTCATCCCATGCTCTCGATAACTATGTGAAGTGGCTTTTAAAACCCACCCTCTTACATGTGTTTAATGATTTGAGATTTGATACACTCAAAAATAAATTATAAGGTTCATACACACTAATAATTTTAGGAAAGTGGGTTGGGAGTAATACACATGAATATTCCCCCTTGGACCTCTTGGAACCCCCCTCTCTTGTGGAAACTTATCCCATATTACTTTGTCCATTTCCATAAACAATTGGAATTACATTTTATATTTTTATTATGATATATAATTTTTACATCTTACATAGTCGTTCCTGCAATCATACATCGTATTTACATTATACATTGCTAAAAATGTGGATGTTACAAAATGTGACATTATAGAGTTAAATCACTGAGGAAAATCCCACAAAGGTAACATGGATCATCCCACCATAACAAAATATTAAGAGAAAGGGACAAAAATAATAACCAATGCAACCATAAAGTGTACCCCCCATCACACATCCAATATATAAGCACCATGTAGAACACCCCTCTTAGTGCCATCAAATAAGAACCACATCATCATGGAAAAATCACTATGAAAATTCAACAATCATGAAACATGTATCTTATAACCATCATCATATTACCCTTTGTGGGGATAGAACCATCATCCATATCTAAGATAAGAATATATACCAAACCACCATAATGATATAGTATGCTCCACATCCACCAAACATGAAATCAAGGGGTGATCAATAAAGCAATCACCTATGAGAAGACCACCAAGTAACAATCAAAATCACCATCTAACCAAGGATAAGTGAGACTCCCCCAAGAAAATATTCCCATCATGTGATCAAATGCAATGAAGAGAAATGGGCTCCATGAATACGTATCCTTCAAGTTGTTCCAATTACCAAGAGTGATAGCAACAAGTCTCCATCAATGTAATGAAAATAACAGAACAAAACCGTATACAATATAAGTTGTAACAAAAGGCTCCAACTTGGGGACATGAATTCTTCTTGGGAGTGCAAGATAACTCCAAAAATATCTAGTTGAACTTGTCAAGAAAAAAGAGGAGGAAAGACCATGTGACATAATCAATATAAATCAACATCCACAAACACCACATATTTATTCTCCTTTTCCTTTTTTTATACATTATCAAGAGCTCAAAATTTGGCTACAATAATGCCAGAAAGATACATCAAAGTAAACTAATGCTCACATGTGTTGAGCTTATTTATCCTACCCTAATGCTCTCAAGAGTTTATTCCTTCTAAACCTACTTTAAATTTGGATGAAACAAGAAGCTAACTGGAATCAAATAGCCAATTCAACCATCCAAGAATTATATCAAGGCCATTAACTCTACCCCTATGTTTGGTAATGATTCAAAACAAGATTACATCAATGGTTACATTAATATATGATGGAATGACTAGTACACCATGGATACAAAAAACATTTACATTACAAATATGACAACCAATATAAAAAAATGAATAAGAGTAGCATGCTCCAACACATGCTAACTCAATTCAATGTTGAAGAGGGATGAAATATGGCTTGGAAAAGGTACATGGAAACCCTCAATCAAACTGAAGAATGTCTTCAAAATACCTCTCCAAAGGATGATTTGAAATAAAAATATCATTTACATCTCTAAAACTTAAAAGTGTAGGCTAATCCAACAAGAAAATGTCTTTTTCCAAGCACAAAGATGTAGTATGAGATAAAATTTTAAATCTAGAAACGAAATTATGATCACAAATACATGATTCAAAATGATTGTCATAAAACCTGCACTCAACATCTTTATGTCCCATACAATTTCCAACACTAAGAACATGATTTCTAGTTGAAAAATGACATTCACATTCTCTAGAATTTGAAAAATAAGGTGGATGTAAATTTTTATCCCTTTCATCATCACTAACATGCTCTAAAAACTAAAAAAAATCAACATTTTTCCTCAAAAAATAAGAACAAAAGTTTTTGCAAGATATGACAATCTGAACAGTATTTTGTCCTAAACAAAAATAAGGCCCTAAAATATATGTTTCAATTGAATATTTATGTATGGAAGGATGGTAAAATTAGGACATATATGGATGGAAAAAATATCCAAAATTGAATCCAAAAATCTGTCCCATGTGCCCTAAAAAATATGCAATATTCATTGTTACACATGGCTAGAAAATACTACCCAAAATTTATGCAAAAGCTTTAATCCTATGTGGCTGCCCATGATTCCCAAAATATGCAATGTTAGCATCATTCTCTTGGATACCCTCTTCTTCATGTGGAGCTGCTATATAATCTTCAATAACCTCATGCACAAAATGTTTTTCTCTAACATACCCAAGCAAGGAAATCAACATGTCTTTTTTATCCTTGATTTTATTCAAGATAGGACTTGAAGGGTCCCTCTCATATGCATGCATCACATCATCCAACCTTCTTTTATTGTCTTTACTAACTTCAACCAAAAGAAACAAATCATTTAACCCGTCCATTTTATCTTCTACATCAATCCAAAATTATTAAAAAACTATGAGATAAATAAATGAGGGTATTCTCTTTGGGTTCAGACTATCATACCATTCCCTTGCATCCATTTTCATAGAAGATTAAAATGTTTTCATAATTACATCTTCATGAAAAAAATTAAAAATTTCAATAAAATCTATGAAAGAAGCAACAAAAGGTAGAGAATCATTACGATTTCCATAGAATCTTTGAGCATACTTCTTCCATAGTTCATAATGAAACTTGTGGATATCAATGGATGCATGAGAAATTTGAAGGACCAAGCAACTTTGCTTCCAATTCCTTGAAAAATGGGGTCATGCCTCTTGACTTCAAATATGAAAAATACATAATCACTATACCTCATACCAAAATATGAAATGTTGTGTCACTAAGGTGGTTTATTCAAGTGCTTGCTTGTCATCCTCACCTTGAAAATAAGCAACCCATCAAATTTGGAGTTTCCATGATGAAAAGACAGTCTTCTAAACAATACCCTCATCAAAATGTCATGAAGCATAGTCTTCAATTTTTTTGAAATTGAATTTATCTCTCGCAATGATGCCAAAATTTCACAACAAAATCTAGCACCTCCAATGATGTAAAGTCCCAAGCATAAAGGAGGTAGTTTGTGCAAATTAAGAAGGATACCCATTGTCACCTCAATATATTTTATTTTGGAAAATTGTTTCTCATTAATTTCAACCCTAGAATAAGTCCATACACCTCTAAGAGTAATGGGTGTATTTGATGAAGTCTCCAAAGTGGTCTCCTTATGGTGTATCTTTAAGCATGACCCTCACAGGAATATGCTTTAAAGAAATCTACAAGAATCCCTGGAAGTATGGTTAAGTGAACTCCCTGAAGATGTGGTCATGAAGTCCAAATTTGATTGAGGAAAATGAGAGTGAAGGACATTGCAAATGGATGAAAACCTCATCGTATTGATAGTCCTCACCAAGCCAGTTCCAATGGTAGGTGGATGCAATGTGGTTCCTCATGGTTGAGAATTTATGCCCTCTTGAAGATGAAGCCTTGAAAGAAAGAGAAGAATCCCTAGATCTAAGGACAATAAGTTACAAGTTGGCCCCAAAATTAATTAAATAAGAAAATTTGTTGCAAACAATAATTTACAAGTCGGCTCAAAGATAAAGTAAGGAAGTTAATTTGAAGGGTATAAATACACATCAAGAAACTCTCATTTATTCACCAAGAAAGGATGTTATTTATCGAGGAAAGTGAAGTAGCAAAGTTGTGTGAAGGAGGGAGTGCTCAGAGATATATATTGGAGAAGGGTTTTCATAAAACCCTATTTGAGAAGACCCCCATGTGTCAAGCATAGGGTGTCCTGTGAGGCCCCTTTTGTTTCTCATTCCAGTCCCACGAGGTTAAGGAAAGTTTTGAGGAAGGTATTCTTTTGATGTTGAAGTTGAGAAAGGTATAAATTTCTGATATCTCATGCACTAGGTTGTTCACATGATGAAAGGTATGTTATTCTATATATTTTGAGGTTTGTATTTTAGAGGTTAAGGTATATGCTTGAGGCATATCTTAGAGATATTGGCACATGGTTGAGGTAGATCTTTGATATTTTGGCACATGTTTAAAGAACATTTTGGGTATATGCTTTGAGGCATGGTATATTATTTGAGGCACATCTTGATGTCTTGGCACATGGTTTGATGTTTATCATGGTGATTTTGAGCACATGATTTGGAGGATATTCTTGGAGATCTTCAAATGAATTTTATGTGGTTATATCAGTTTTGATGATGATGATATATTAGTATCAGTGACAACAACAAAAGCAATTTGATTCTCTTATTTATATTCAAGGGAAGAAGGAAGAAGAAAGGAAAGGGAGTTGTATCTTCCTTCAGGTTGGAGCTTGTAAATCAAGGGGTTGGCACCTCCTTCTAGTTGGTGCTGGATAATTTTGGAAGTTATTGCTTCCTATGAATGTAATATTTTGATATATAAGAAAGCATTCATTGGTTTTCTCCCATTTGGGTTTCCACGTAAAATTCTTGTGTAATGTGCATTTGTGATTATATGTTTATGGTATCTTGAATTCAATCATAAATGATAAATTTTAAATGCTTACATAATGTGATTAAAATTGGAAAAAGGTGTCTAATACTGATTCACCCCATATCAATATTAGTGAATAATCCAACAATTGGAATCAGAGTGGGTCCTTCAAAAATAGTCTAATCACTAGAAGGAATATTATGGAGTGCACTAAGAATGGAACACCATTGTTTGATGGTTATAACTATTCCTTCTAGAGCATAAGGATGGAAACATTTGTTAAAGAACAAGAATTTGATGTCTGGAAAGCAGTAGTAGACAAATACAAGGCATATTCCACTCTCCTAATAGATAAACATGGAAAGAAACTTAATGAAAACAATTTGAAGGCTAAAAATGCTATTTTGAGTGGCCTGGCTAGTTCAATATATGTCAAGGTTATGCATTGTGACTCTGCAAAGGATCTTTGGGACAAACCTCAAAATGTTTACGAAGGATATTTAAAATTCAAAGGGGCCAATCTTCGAACTTATAGAGGTCAATTTGAAAAAATGAGAATGAAGGAAGATGAAGATATTGTAGCTTATTTTCTGCGAGTTGATGAAATTGTGAATGTTATTAAAGGCTCAAGAGAATAAATTAAATAACCGCCAATTTTTCAAAAGGTACTAAGGTCTCTTCCAATGAGATTTGATCCTAATATTTCATCCCTAGAAGAAAGAGAATATCTTGCTACATTGAGCATGGATGATTTACATGGAATTCACAATGATAACATAATAGGACAATCCATCTAGGAAGGAAGAAAAATTTAAAGAATCCAAGAAGACAAGAAAGAATAAGAAAAATTCAAAGTCAAATTGTGGTTGCAACGATGATTCAGATGAAGATGAAGAAATATCCAACTTTGCAAGGAAGTTGAAGAGAGGAATTGGAAGGTAAAAAGGTAAGATTCCTTTAATATGGTTTAATTATGGTAAAATTGGTCATTTTGCTTCTAAATGTCCTTATGCTAAGAATTCAGAAAGTGATGAAGAAGAAGTTCACAAGAAAGAAAATAAATATCAAATGGGAAACAAGAAAGAAAATAAAATAAAATTCTTCAAGAAAATCCTCTCTCAAAAGAATATAGTTACTCATATGATGAGGAGAGTGATAGTGAAAATGACTCAGAAATAGTGTTTTTCATGGAAATGGAAACTTAGAAAGGAAACCTTGAAAATGACAAAGAAGATTATGAAGAAGAAGGTGAAGTAGATCTTGAGGAAGAACTAATCAATGCTTTGAGTGAACTAAAAAGGTAAAGGAAGAAAAACAAGTCACTTAATGATGCAGGAGCATTTTCCTCCAAAATTTTGTGCATTTGATGAGACCTAGGGGGATCTTCATTTACTAAGGGAGTTGGTTCCCTCATTGAATTGTTTGTTGAATTATTAGGATTTCCTAAGTTTGATAGAAATTATCAAATGTGTGAATTGGATTACATTTTTTAAAATATGTTGTAATAGATATACTTCTAAGAATAATATATCAAGAGTATTGTGAGGAGTTGAGAGATCTTAGGATAGGATATAGATCCTAGAGATCTCATGAGGATTTTGTGGATATAGAGATCCTAGAGATAGGAGGATTGTTGAGAGGTTTTGGGATCTAGGAGTATCCTTAGGGATTGTTGGAGTGTTTGTAGGATTTGAAACATAATCAAGTTCATAATCCTCTTGTATAATATTGTAAGCCTTGAAGGAATTGGAGAGGCCATATAGAGAGAGTAAATTAGGCCAGGAAGGGGAGAGGCCAAACGATATTTGAATTAGGCCAAGAGAAAGACAAGCCTATTTTATGGATTAGGCCCAAAGGCTTATAGAAGTCTTACTTGTAATTTTCATGTACAATGTATGTATATCTAAATAGAGAAAGAAAACACTTTGTTTTGAGTGTTACAATGAATTGGATGTGTTGAATCTTTGTATGAATTTTTTTTTTCTATTTTATATATAAATAAACCTTTATTGCAGGAAATGGATTATTCATAGCTCAAGAAGGGTTAGCGATTGTGATTACAATTGTAATATCCCTAAGGCAGAACCCAATTGTAAATGTAAATGAAAATGTACATAAGTTGGTGAGCTGTATGACATCATTTTATATGCACATTTCATGGTATAGTGCGCACATGTACTGTGCAGTAAAAGGAGGAAGTGTGCACATTCTTCGATACCGCACACAACAACTTG
The DNA here is from genome assembly GCA_009831015.1 of Picea engelmannii. Taxonomy (NCBI): domain Eukaryota; kingdom Viridiplantae; phylum Streptophyta; class Pinopsida; order Pinales; family Pinaceae; genus Picea; species Picea engelmannii. Next base: position 133,856 of record ML777758.1, on the reverse strand, counting down.
AGTGCGCGCAATTGTGAGGCCAGCAAGCCTTTGTGTATATGCTATGTTTTATAGGCTGGTGAGCCAATTATTATAAGCTAGGATGCTTGTGTTTTGATTAGGCCGGAGAGCCTAGATGTTAAAGGCCAGTGCGCCTATTTTTGTACATGTCTCGTAATTAATATAAATACATCAGTGCGTGTAGACCGACCATGAGAAAAGAGATGGGGGACTAAAATCCACTGGTTAGGGAAAGGGAGGGGCTAAGTTAACGAAAGGGACTAAGCTAGGGAGCTTAAGACAAAAAGGAATATTATATTAATATTTCTTAAATATAAAGTATGGATAATTATTTTATCCTAATTTCTAAAGTTGGGGACAAGTGGACCAAAGTAGCTCCCAACATGACAAGTCAAGTTGGGGACATGCATACATATTGTTGGGACTTAGTTCATTTTCTATCATATTTTCCATCATTCCTTCCATCATTCATCTAGGAAGTCAATCATCCATGAGTATTCACACCTATTGAGTTATCATTGGTATCTCATGATTGTACCTGAACCTGTATACATAGCCATTTTGTGTTGGTGTGTCTGGTTAGATTGGGAGATGGACTGAAGAAGTGGGTTGTCAGGCCCGTGAGCAATTCTCTAGGTGAGAGAATTGTTGGGGATTGATTTCCTGAAGGTGTTGAACTGCATCTACAGTGCTCTAAGACTTCCTATCCGGCCTGTTGCTGAAGCCCGAAAAGGAAGTGGGGCAGCCAAAGAAGTGTTGAGCAGAGAAGGGGAACACTTCCTAGGTGGGACAGGCATGTGGAGAATGAGGGACTGTAGGTTGTTAGTTGAGTGAGCACCTGTGACAAAGTATTTCATGTTGTCCATGATCCTTTATCCTGGTTAGGAATCCCTTTACCCAGGTGGAGTTTAGTCTTAGCTCGGGGGTGACTCATTGTTGAGAGTGATGAACAGTGTGGTCTAAGGCTCAAAGGTTCATGGAAGTTCTACACTCATTTGGTGATATTCTCACAAAGATAAGTGTCAATTGTGTGATAAATTTACATGTTGCATTATTATTTACGTGTTTAATTTTATGGGTTTATCCTATGCATGATTATAACTGTCTGTATGTTTATGGGTATTTCTTGTATATGTTGCATGTCTATGTTACTATTACTATAGTGTGAATCCATGCATTTATGAAATGTATTTGTTTGTTTACATTTTACATGTAAATCTTCTGCAAGTGTTCTGTGTGCATATGTTTTAATTGCATGTAGTTAGAAAATTTTATGTGGCATAGCTCAGTTGGTTGTTGGATGTGTTACAGTATGTTCCGAGAGAGAACAGGAGAGTTCTCTGGTGTAGTGTGGCCTGATGTGGATGGTCGAGGAAGTTAAAAATTGGTATCAAAGCCACAATTTTTAACACTGATCCTGGATGGGCTGAACAAGTTAAGTTGAAGTGAAATTTCACAGAGGATTTATTTCGAAGTGGCCAAATTTCAAGTTGTAGAGTGTCCAGCTACAATATGGTACAAAAATTGGGAAAAATCCCCAATTTCAGTTGGTAAATTCATGGGGAAGTTGAGAAATTTGGACATATGGTAAGATATTATTGATTTAATATCTATTCTAGCAAATTCAAACCTGGAATTGGTCGAATTTGAAGTTACAGTGAAGCCATGACAGTTGGAGCGAGATTAATAAATAAAATTCTCAATTCGTGAATTGATTTTGGGGAAATTCGTTCCAAAAATATCAACCTACAAAGATTTGTTGTTGTGGAGGTTGAATTGGTGTTTTTGGGGTGAAATTGAATGAATTTCATGGTTGCAGAATGTTTATGGTAAATTGGGAAAATTTAGGAAAAAGCCCCAATTTCTATAGCGGAATTCACGAGGATTTGATGCTCATAAAGGTGAATGTGCATAGGTGGGCACACTAAAAATGCATCATGCGCAGTGGAAAGCTTGTGATAGGTAAAATTTGGCACTGCACAACAAGATATTGACATGCTGGTGCACATGATAAATTTCGGTGTCGCGCGGAAAAATGTTAGTGTGCGGGTGTGCACGCTAAATTTTGGTACCACGCAGAAAAATAATGGTTTTCTGGTGCATGCGCTAAATTTTGGCATCGTGCGGAAAAATGTTGGTGTGCAGCTGCACGTGCTAAATTTGGCATTGTGTAGTGTGCATACGCATAAGAAGTGTGCATGGTGTGGACATTCATAATAATGGTGCGTGTGGAGCGTGCAGTATTGGCATAGTGCAGTCGAGTTTGGTAGCTGCGCGTGCAATGTGAGTATATGTTGTTGCGCGACAATTTTGTTAATAGTGCATGCAGAGTTTTGGTGTGTAGTGGAGATGTACTAAAATCTAGCATGGTGCAGCCTGTTGAGTGAAATGCGCATGGAATATCAGTGCGCGGTACAAAAACTACGTGCGGTGGATATTGGCGCACGACATAAATGTAGTGCGCCAAGTTAGTGGAGCAACAGAAAAGTGATACACAGTGGGTTTAAGGTGCGTGAAGAATGATTTACCTTGTGTCATTGTTGCACATGGTAAATATGGGTGTACAAGTTTAAATTTGTGCACATGAAGTCATTTGGAGGGTGAACAATAGCAGAAAATCAACGATTTTCTACGATGTTTTATATCATTTGAATGCCATCTTTTTGCAATGCATTTATGAGGGCCTTGATCATGGGATCAAATTTTGCTCAAAAATTCAAAGTGCTCAGAATCACTTCAAATTGAACGAGAGTGTACGCCTCGTCGTTGCGAACCCAACGCAACTCGTTTGGGTTCAAACGGACATCGAGAGAGAGAGATATCATGTTCTGTTCAAAATGGCAAACAGGCAAAAAAAAAGGGATGTTGACTATACAGTCCATATAGACGATGACATGGCAGGCTATACAACACATGGCAGGTAGTTATTGGACAGTTAGCATGTGACATGGTTTGTTGGCAGCGAATGGGATGGCGACATGTGGCCCAATCAATGGCCGCCACGTGCCACCTGTTTGTTGGTTAAAATCTTTGCACTTGGTAGGAGTCGACCCCGTGACCTCCAGAGAAAGGTAAATCTTTGGGAAAGGTCACCCAACTAGCGTGCCCGCACATGTTACTTGATATATATATATGTGTTGCAATGTATTTAACATCGTATAAATGTGTGTTGGCGCGTGAACTGGGCCGGGGCTAAGCCCCGACCCGTGGTTACATATTGTATTCATACGACTGGTGCTATGGTGGATACACCCACCGTAACATATGTTATAACCATTTGAATGCATGGTTTGATATGACATGTGAACAATGTATATGCGCATGGGTAAGCCTTACAGTTATATCAATGGTTTTAAAACTTAATCCCTATTGTGTTATAACACGCGCTCATGTGATGACCATGTGCCCACGGGCCTTGGTAGTTAAGGTCGGTGTGTAACCATTCGACAGTTTGGATAGGTTGTGTGGTTGCACCCAGTGCCAAGTTTTTACACTTTAAATTGCGTGTGGGCTAGGTTGAGCCAAGAGCGGTGCGTTTTGTAGATGCAGAGACAACAAGCTTGAAGGGGAGACTTCTAGGAAGCCTATCTACTTCAATTTTTGGCCAAACGAGGTGCTGAAAAAGCCCAGCTAGGGGTTTTTGGACGTTCTGAAGCCATTGGAGCAGTCTATTTGTCATTTTGAGCATTTTAATGCACACTTTTGAGAACTTTGAGAAAATAATACAAATGATCCATTGGAAGCTAGACCAGGAGATGTAGCCCAAGAGAGGGGTGAACTCCTTTATCATTTGTTGTGTTATGTGTTTTTTGTTCATTGATTATGTTGTTGTTTATATGCATCTTGAATGAGTAAATCCTATTAAATTTGTGTTGCAAAGTTGATCCATTTTCATTTTAACACATAAATTTAACTTGCAAATATTTTCAAGAATACAAGTCTTCTTCATTTTTAGATCAAGTTGGTATTAGAGCATAGGTTTTTGAAGACTTGATTATTTTCAAGTGTTTTGTTTTCTGATGCTCAGAAGGTTGAAACTCACAAGAGGAGAAGGTCAACTTGTAGAGCCAAGTTCTCATCCTTTAAGGAGGAAGCATATACCATCACCACAAGTTTCAAGGAGGCATTCACCAAGTATGGCTCATGAAGAGAGTCATGAACATGTTCCTGCAGAAGATGAAGATCTCAGAAAAGATGTCATGGAAATGAGAGAGATGATGAATATCTTGATAGAAAGGAATACAAGGTTGTAAGGTGAAGGATCCAACCCTTCAAAGCATAAGGGAGTCAGTGGTGATAAAACTCCAAATGGAAATGGAGGGAATGGTGCTTCTCCACCACCCTCTCCTCCATATTTTTCTTCTTCTTCTTCTTCTACCAATTCAAGACGTATTCCAAATTCTCCAAAGGGACATGATAAAACTCCTTCACAAATTCCTTCATTAAATCTTGATATTAAATTTGAATTTCCAATGTACAATGGAAAAGTTAATGCTGAGAAATTAGATAATTGGATTTGTCAGATTGAGGTATATTGTAGGATACAAAAAATTCAAGATGATGAAACTAAGATTCAGCTTGCTTCTTTAAGATTAGATAGTGCAACACTCATTTGGTGGGAATCCAAGACTCAGGAGGACATGAAGAAACATGGTAAAATTTTAACCTCTTGGAATGATTTTATTGTTGCAATTAAAAGACAATTTTACCCATTGGCATA
>ML777758.1:96168-126776 GCA_009831015.1 Picea engelmannii | reverse complement strand
CTTCAGTTATTCTTAAGCATAGTCCTATCATGCATGAAAGTTATGTTGAGCAATATGCTTTGGACACTGATTTTAAAGAAGTATATGAAACTTTGTGTCATTCTAACCATGTTGAGGAATTGGATTACCATGTGCATGATAATATTTTGTATCATCTTGGCAAGTTATGTATTCCATAGGGACAAAGAATCAACATTATAAGAGAAGCACATTCTTCTCTTATTGCTGGTCATTTTTGTGTAGGCAAGACAGTGGCTAATTTGCAAAGATACTGCTACTGGCCTAAAATGAATGAAATTGTTTCAAGATATGTTCAAGGATGTTCATTATGTGCCACAAGTAAACCTAGTAATTGAAATTTGGGTTTGTATACTCCACTTCTGGTTCCTTCTCGTCCTTCGAAAAGCATTTCCATGGACTTTGTAGGAGGTTTACCTATGTCTAGAAGAAATCATGATTATCTTTATGTTGTGGTTGATCGATTTAGAAAAATGTGTATTTTGATGCCTTGTACAAAGTAGGTTACAGCTGAACAAACGACACAAATATTCTTTCAAAATGTTTGGGTGCATTTTGGATTTCCTAAATCCATTATTTCTGATCGGGATTCTCGATTTGTTGGAAGTTTTTGGTCGAGTTTATGGGCACTCATGGACACCAAACTTAAAAAGAGCACAGCTTTTCATCCGCAAACAGATGGTTAGATAGAAGTGGTAAATCGAACATTGGTGCATCTTCTTCGTTCTTATTGCAGTAAGCATCCTAAACTTTGGGATGAGCATTTACACTACATTCAGCATGCTTACAATCGAGCTAAGCACTCTTCAACTCAAAAGTCGCCATTTGAAGCATGTTTTGGCTATTTGCCCAAATCTCCTTTAGATTTTATCTTTGGGAAGGATATTTCTATCGATGGTCAATATGACATCGATAGGGCCGACAAGTTCATTGAACAAATTCAGTCGATACATCAAATGGTGCAAGAGCAGTTGGAAAAGAGTCAAGCCAAGTACAAGACGAGACATGACAAGCATCGTGTTGATCACAGTTTCAAATTTGGAGATGAAGTTTGTCTTTACATCAATAAGGAGAGGCTTAAAGGAGAAGGTAAAAAATTGAAACCAATTCGATATGGTCCTTTCAAGATTATCGACAAGATTAGTAACAATGTCTTTCGTTTAGATTTGCCTCCTTATATGCAAATGTATGCAGTTGTTAATGTTGAGAATTTGAAATTGTATGAGCCTCCATTGATTGATGATCAAGGAGAGCATATTCATATTCCTTCTATAGATGATTTTTTCCCAGAATATCTTACAGAACTGCATGAAGACACCATCCTTGACAGGAGAATGTGAACTTCAAAATGAGGAAATGTGGAGTATCTTCGAGTTGGTCTTAAAGGTACAAATCCAAGTAGATCCAAGTGGATTGAGGTTGGAAGAGTGAGGGAACTATACCCTCATCTTCAAATAGACTGAAAATAGTCTTTTGGAGTTCCAAATGCTTTCCAATGGGGATTTGTGATCAGGGGATCAAATTTTGCTCAAAAATTCAAAGTGCTCGGAATCACTTCAAATCGAACGAGAGCATAGGCCTCGTCGTTGCGAACCCAATGCAACTCATTTGGGTTCAAACAGGTGTTGGGAGTGAGAGATATCACATTCTGTTCAAAATGGCAAATAAGCAAAAAAAGGGATGTTGACTATACAGTCCATACAGGGGATGACGTGGCAGGTCATACGACACATGGCAGGCAGTTATTGGACAATTTTCATGTGACATGGTTTGTTGGTAGCGAATGGGATGGTGACACGCGGCCCAATCAATGGCCGCCACATGTCACCTGTTTGTTGGTTAAAATATTTTCACTTGGCAGGAGTCGACCTCGTGACCTCCAGGGCAAGGTAAAGCTTTGGGAAAGGCCACCCAACCAGCGTGCCTGCACATGTTACTTGATATATATATGCATTGCAATGTATTTAACATCGTATAAATGTGTGTTGGGGTGTGAACCGGGCCAGGGCTAAGCCCCGGCCCGTGGTTACATATTGTATTCATACGATCGGTGCTACGGTGGATAGACACACTGTAACATATGTTATAACCGTTTGAATGTGTGGTTTGATATGACATGTGAACAACGTATATGCACGCGGGTAAGCCTTACAGTTATATCAATGATTTTAAAACTTAAGCCATGTTGTGTTATAGCACGCAGTCATGTGATGACCATGTGCCCACGGGCCTTGGTAGTTAAGGTCGGTGCATAACCGTTTGACAGTTTGGACTGGTTGTGCGGTTGCACCCGGTGCCAAGTTTTTATGCTTTAAATTGCGTGTGGGCTAGGTTGAGCCAAGAGAAGTGTGTTTTGTAGATGCAGAGACAACAAGCTTGAAGGGGAGACTTCTAGAAAGCATATCTACTTCAATATTTGGCCAAATGAGGTGCCAAAAAGGCCCAGCTAGGGGTTTTTAGACATTCTGAAGCCATTGGAGCAGTCTATTTGGCATTTTGAGCATTGTAAAACACATTTTTTTTATCACTTTGATCAAATAATACAAATGATCCATTGGAAGCTGGACCAGGAGATGTAGCCCAAGAGAGGGGTGAACTCCTTTATCATTTGTTGTGTTATGTGTTTCATGTTCATTGATTATGTTGTTGTTTATATGCATCTTGAATGAGTAAATCCTATTAAAGTTGTGTTGCAAAGTTGATCCATTTGCATTTTAACACATAAATTTAACTTGCAAATATTTTCAAGAATACAAGTCTTCTTCATTTTTAGATCAGGCCTTAAGAGAGTTTTTAACAACTCAAAAACCATGAGACAAAGGTGTAGAAATGGCACACTCTATTGGTGTAAATTGTTCGTCAAACATAGCTTTTTTGAGAAAGTTACAACACAAACAGGGGAGGATAAATTTTATGACCCAACTAACTTCAAAGGGCCATAACTTTATGCTCTAGAATAGGATTGAGGTGCAGGAGGAGTCAATGGAAATATATTGAATCATAAAAGACATTCTCAGAGATGAATTAAATTTCTGGGCATGTTAAAGATGTTTAATATGGAAAACAAGGTGCCTGTAACATTCCAGACCAAAAACACAAATTGGCCTTGAACTTCAGCAGGTTGTAACTAGTAGCCCAGAACCAAGAATAAGGTGAAACTTGGAAAGAATGTCCATAATATGTTTATGCAGAAACCCAATTGAGATCGTATGAAAATTTCAATGGAGTAGGTGCAAAATTTCATATTTACAGTGCAGAGTTGCGCTAAGTTGAAAAACGAACAGAAAAATTATTGGGAAAATTTCAAATGACCATACCTTTCTACTCCAAAATCGGAATTGAGAATGTGAGAAGGCATTGGAAAGGTATTGAAAAATGGAATCTAAATATACACCTAGAAATTTGATTTGGGAATTCAATTTTTCAGCAAAAGCAGAAGAAATGATTCTGATATATTATTGAACCAAAATGGTTCATATTTTCAGGAAATTCTTGAAACAGTTAGCCTGAAAAAGTTTTGTTGGTTGCACATTTTGCAGAGTTAACAAAAAATATATCATATCAAGATAATATTATAGTCCATAGGAATGGAAGAGGCACAGGGGACTTACAGTCAACAATATGAGAGCAGAGGGATGGATGTCTATTTGGGCATTGAAGGAACAAACTCCAATGGACATGGAGAAGGAAGAGATGAAAACATGAATATGGTAGAGACCATTAAAAAAATGCAGAAGTATTTCCAAAACCATAAATATGATAATGAAAGGATTATGAAAGCCAAGGAGCATCAGGATGACTTCAACATGAAGTTATTGGAGAGCTTGAACAGAATAGAAAATAAATTGGATAAGGAGAGTGGCTCAAGCAAGTCAGGAAATCACAGGTATCATGATGAGAAAAGAAAAGAAAGAAATTTTAGTAGGCATCACCACCACTCCTCGAGGAATTCCAATAAGAGATCATACAGCGACTCAAGTCCATCCCTTGTCAGAAATCATGAGAGGTCTAGGGCGGATGAACTGCGAGGAGAAATGAAAAAAATCAAACCTCCTACATTTGATGGTGAGCACAAAAATGATGAATATGCAGAAACATGGATGTTGGGCATGAGAAAGTATTTTCAATTGTATAATTATTCTTCTCATGTAGAAGGTATAATTTCCATCTATCAACTCAAGGGAAAGGAATCCATGTGGTGGGATCATCTTGTGTAGGTGCAGCACATTAAAGAGAAAAGTGTCACTTGGAGGGAATTCAAGAAGTATTTTGAGAAGAAATACTTGACTAAAAGATACTATGACAAGAAAATGAAAGAGTTCTTCGAAATCAAGCTTGGGAGTATGACCATTGATGAATATAATAGAAGGTTTCTAGAACTTATGAAGTATGTCTCTTTCATCAAGGATGAGATAGTTAAGATTCAAAGGTATTTGAGTGGATTTTCATCATTTATCAATGAAAAAATATAGTATGACGATCCCAAGAAATTGGAAGAGACCATAAGGCAAGATAAATTCCTATATGATCAATAGAAAGCAAGGCCAACTTTCCAAAAATATTGGGAAGAAAAAAAGAAATTCAAGATGGATTAGAGGAAGAAGGGATCTAAGACACTATTATTCAGAAATAATCCATAGGGACAACAAGCTCCTAGAGAGCCCAAAACAATTGAAACAGGGGGTCAAAGGCCAATGCAGCCACCTATTCAATGTTGGGGTTGTAAAGGAGATTACATGTACAGAGATTGTCCTCACAGAGGTGAAAAAAGGAGAACTGTTCATAATGTACAACAAGATGAAACAGTGGAGGACATGGGAAGAAATGTACCAAGGATCTATGTAGCCCTGGACAACATGAAAGAAAAATATCAGTCACATATGATTGAGGTGGAAGGTATGATCAACAACCAAACCATTGCTATTTTAATTGATTCAGGAGCTAGTCATAGTTATATAGATCGTAAGATGGTGGAAAATTTCCATTTTCCAAGAAGAAAGAATGGGAAATATTGGTTGGTGAAGTTGGATACATGAGACAAAAGAAAAGTTAATGAGATGGTTATGTCATGCCTCATGGACATGAATGGACTGAACACCAAGGCAAATTTGAAGATCTTACCTTTAGGTTCATATCACTGTCTAATTGAGATGGATTGGTTGGACCAACATAATTATCTCCTATACTATCATAACAAAGAATTTACTTGCTTTTATGAGGAAGGGAAACTAAGGAGAGTGCAGGGAATTCCCAGGGAAGTAACCATCAGAGAGATTTCAGCATTGTAGCTGAATAAATGTTATAGGAAAGGGTGTCAAATATTTGCATCACATATGGAAGAGACACCTAGAGATAAGGTGATAAATTTGGAAGATCATGTAGCTTGGAAGAATTTGAAGATGTGTTCAAGGAGGTACCGGGACTACCCCCAAAGAGGGATATTGATTTCTCTATAAATTTAATGCCTGGAGCAGCTCCAGTGTCAAAGAATCCTTATAGAATGAGTACACTAGAGCTGAAGGAGTTGCAAATGAAACTTGAAGAGATTCTGAAGAAGGGGTATATATGCCCAAGTGTGTCACCTTAGGGTGCCCCAGTCTTGTTCATGAAGAAGAGACATGGAACCTTAATATTGTCCATTGATTTCAGATAGTTGAATAAAGTGACTGTTAAGAACAAGTATCCTCTGCCAAGGATTGATGATCTTTTTGATCAATTAAAGGATGAAAAGATATTTTCAAAGATAGATCTCAGGTCAGGATACCATCAGGTAAGGATTAAGGAGTAATATATCAGCAAGACCACCTTTAGAACAAGGTATGGTCATTATGAGTTCACAGTGGTGCCATTTGGGTTGTCAAATGCACCAGCTGTTTTCATGTGCTTAATGAATGGTGTTTTCCGAGAATATTTAGACAAGTTTGTCATTGTCTTTTTGGATGAAATTATTATATAATCTAAGTCAAAAGAAGAGCATGAGAATCATTAGAGAATGGTGTTGCAAGTATTAAGGGAGAATCAACTGTATGCCAAGTTGAGCAAGTGCTCATTTTATCAAAAGAAAATTCATTATTTGGGGCACATCATTTCAAAGGATGGGATAGGAGTGGATCCTGAGAAGATAGAAGCCATTAGAGAATGGTCAGTGCCAAAGAATGTGACAAAGGTAAGATCATTCATGGGGCTTGCAGGCTACTACACGAGATTTATTGAAGGATTCTCAAAGATTGCACACCCAATCACTTCCTTGCAAAGAAAGGGTGTGAAGTTTCAGTGGACATTGGATTGTGAAAAGAGTTTTCAACACTTGAAACACTTACTAACAAGTCCTCCAATACTAAGGATTGGAGACCTAAATGAAGACTTCATTGTATGCGCAGATGCATGTAAAGAGGGACTTGGTGGAGTCCTTAGTCAAAATGGGTTTGTTATATGTTATGAATCAAGGAAGTTAAAGGATCATGAAAGACACTATGCCACTCATGATTTGGAGTTGGAAGCCATAGTGGATGCCTTGATGAAATGGATACACTACCTCATGGAGAAAAGGTTTGAGCTAAGAATAGACCATAATGGTCTAAAATATTTATTTTCTCAACCAACTCTAAATGCTAGGCAAAGAAGATGGTTAGAATTTTTAAGTGAGTGTGACTTTGATATAAATCATATCAAGGGAAAGGAGAACAAAGTGGTTGATGCACTCAGAAGAAGAGTGCATGAAATGCATGCTACAACCATTAGCATGTAACAATCAGATTTGAAAGACATAATTACAGAGGCTGCCAAATTAGATTTTCATTACAAGGAATTAGTGACAAAATTACAGCAAGGTATTTTGCAGCAGAAAATTGAGGAATACAAGATAAATAATGATGAAATTCTCATGTACAGGGGTAGAGTTTATGTACCAAATTCTAATGAATTGAAAAATATGATATTGGGTGAAATGAATAATGTGCCTTATGCTAGGCACCCAGGATATCATAAAACTATTGCAGCTTTCAAGAGCCAATATTATTGGCCAGGCATGAAGAAAGAGGTTGTTGATTTTATTGCCAGATGTTTGGAATGTCAAAAGGTAAAGGATGAGAATAGACACCCAGTTGGTTTGCTACAGACATTACCCATTTCTGAGTGTAATTGGGAAGTTGTAACAATGGATTTCATTACCAAACTGCATAGAACAAACAAGCAACATGATTCTATCATGGTGGTGGTGGATAAGCTTACTAAAGCTACCCATTTTATTCCAGTTAAACTCACTCACAAGGCAGCGAACATTGTTGATGTTTATATGAGATAAATTTCTAGATTACGTGGAATACCCAAGACAATTGTGTTTGACAGAGATCCAAAATTTACCTAAAAATGTTGGAAAGGATTATTTAATCTATTTGGAACAAATTTTAATTTCAGTACAGCTTATCATCCAGAATTGGATGGAAAAACAAAGAGGGTGAATCAAGTGATTGAGGATATGTTGAGAATGTATGTGATGGATAAACAATAAAAATGGGAAGACTACCTACACTTGGTAGAGTTTGCTTATAACAATGGGTACCAAGCATCTCTAAAGATGAGCCCATTTGAAGCACTTTATGGAAGAAAGTGAAGAACACCAGTAAGTTGGGATAACCCAGCAGACAAAGTAGTGGTTGGACCAGATTTGCTCAGGGAAATGGAGGAGCAAATGATAAAAATAAAGCAAAGTTTAAAGGTTGCCCAAGACATGCAAAAAAGCTATGGTGATAAGGGCAGAAATCATAGGGAATTCAATGTGGGAGACCATGTATTCTTGAAAGTGAAGGCCAACAAAAGTTCCCTGAAGTTGGGAAATTGTTCAAAGTTGGTAGCTCACTATTGTGGGTTGTTTGAAATCCTAGAGAGGATTGGTCCAGTTGCTTATATGATTTCATTGCCTGCATCTATGTATGTTCATAATGTATTCCATGTATCATTGCTAAATAAATATATACCTGATGATAATCATGTTATTGATTGGAATGTGATTCAGGTGGAGAAAGAAGGTGCTTTTCAAGTGCATCTGGTACGCATTCTGGACCGGAAAATCAAATAGATTTGGAACCGAGCCATAGGGCTTGTAATGGTCCAATGGACCTGGTATGGTCTTGAGGATGCTACTTGGGAGTATGAGGATGCAATGTGGGAAGAATACCCACATCTTTTTGAGAATTTTTGAAATTTTATTGTACATGGTTACATGATGCACTAATGACAGCGCATAAATAAGGGGAGGGGATTGTAATATCTCCAAGGCCAACCCAATTGTAAATGTACTTAATTTGGTGAGTTGTATGACATCATTTTATATGCACATTTCATGGTATAGTGTGTGCATGTAATGCACAGTAAAAGGAGGAAGTGTGCACATTCCTGGATATTGTGCACAACAACTTGAGTGCGTGTGATTGTGAGGCCAGCAAGCCTTTGTGTATATGCTATGTTTTATAGGTTGGTGAGGTAGTTATTATAAGCTAGGATGCTTATGTTTTGATTAGGCTGGAGAACCTAGATGTTAAAGGCCAGTGCACCTATTTTTGTACATGTCTCATAATTAATATAAATACATCATTGTGCACAGAACGACCACGATAAAAGAGATGGGGGACTAAACTCCACTGGTTAGGGAAAGGGAGGGGCTAATTTAAGGAAAGGGGTTAAGCTAGGGAGCTTAATCCAAAAAGGAATATTGTATTAATATTTCTTAAATATAAAGTATGGATAATTATTTTATCCTAAGTTCTAAAGTTGCGGACAAGTGGGCCAAAGTAGCTCCCAACATGACAAGTGTTAAGTTGGGGACATGCATACCTATTGTTGGGAATTAGTTTATTTCCTATCATCTTTTCCATCATTCATATAGGCAGTCAATCATCCATTAGTATTCACACCCATTGAGCTATCCTTGGTTTCTCATGACTGTACCTAAACCAATATCCATAGACATTTTGTGTTGGTGAGTCTGGTTAGCTTGGGATATGGACTGAAGAAGAGGGTTTTTAGGCCCGTGAGCAATTCTCCGGGTGAGAGAATTGTTGGGGATTGATTTCCTGAAGGTTTTGAACTACAACTATAGTGCTCTGAGACTTCCTATCCAACCTGTTGTTGAAGCCCAGAAAGGAAGTGGGGCAGCTGAGAAGGGAAGGGGCACACTTCTTGGGTGGGATAGGCATGTGGGGAATGAGGGACTGTAGATTGTTTGTTGAGTGAGAACATGTGACAGAGTCTTTCCTGTTGTCCATGAGCCTTTAGCTTGGTTAGGAGTCCCTTTACTAGGGTGGAGTTTAGTCCCAGCTCAGGGGTGACTCACTATTGAGAGTGATGAACAATGTGGTCTAAGGATGGGAGGTTCATGGAAGGTCTGCACATAGTTGGTGATATTATCAAAAATATAGGTGTCAATTGTGTGATAAATTTACATGTTGCATTGTTATTTATGCGCTTAATTTTATGGTTTTATCCTATGCATGATTATAATTGTCTGTATGTTTATGGGTATTTCTTGTATATGTTGCATGTCTATGTTACTATTATTACAGTGTGAATCCATGCATTTATGAAATGTATTTTTTTTTTATGTTTTACATGTAAAGCTTCTGCAAGTGTTCTATGTGCATATGTTTTAATTGCATGCAGTTAGAAAAATTTATGTGGTATAGCTTAGTTGGTTGTTGGGTGTGTTACAATATGTTCCATAGAGAGAACAAGAGATTTATCTGGAATAGCGTGGCCCGACATGGATGGTCGGGGACATTACAATAATGCTCAGTAAAACATACAAGAGTGTGCAAGAACCTTTGGAGAGGTATAAGTAAAGATCAGAAAAGATAGCACAAAAAGAGTGCTCATGATTAAGCTGAGGAGGGAGAGCGTGAAGTTGAGAAATCTTGAAATATGTCTAAGTGATCATTGATCAATGTAAAGGATCGATGATCCCATTTTTTTAGAAAGTGTGGATCTAAGGTTATTTTTTTGCAAGTATGCACAAAATAGTGACAGGGAAAAGCTATAGTAGTCGTTGATCTATGGGAGAACAAGTTCATACCATCGGATTATAGATCGACACAATTGAAGGATTATTACCATTGGATCATGGGTCAATGCAGAAGAGACCTGTCGGATTCTAAGGAAAAGTACAGAGAAAAATCAACCCTCATATCAACCTTTGATTAATTCCCCACCATGGATTTAGGTTGGAGGTATTTGCACGATGAAGAAATCAGATCATCGACCCGAAGACGTGATCGATAGAGGAGAACGGAATCACACATTGGAGTTGCACGAGCATTAATTTTATGGAGGTGTAACACTATTAATATATACCATCCATTGATTTGATGATGTGTCTCCCTTTGATTAATGCACTTTATGTCAAAGTGTTAACGAGCCACCTTGTTGGGTGTGGGTGGATCGTCGATCCCAACAATTGATTAAAACAAAATTGCCAGATATTTCTTCTGGATGTCTAGTGTATTCACCCTTGATTGCGATACAACAAAGGATATGAATGATCAAGGATGGAGAATGGGGTTTGGTCCATAATCATAGCACAGGAACGCATGAACACAAGCTCTAAGGAAGTTAGTGCCAAGTTTTTAAGTGCTCGGTCATGTTTATTGGTCACCATTGTAATTGCAGTGACATAATAGAAGGGATGGTTGAAATGACAAATTGATCCAAAATGTGATCAATTCATGAGGCTTAATTTTGGATCAAAATATGCAGTAATTGAGATTTTAGTTCCCTTGAAAGTGTACATGGATGATTAGGAAAGTGTTAATTCCATTTTGTATATTAAAGGAGACCCTTGGACAACCTCATTGAAGGATTATAGAGCATCCTATGTTCATTTAATGTTTCCATACTATGGGTACAGTCTGAGCAGGCTATCATTCAAGGAATAATTGATCAAGATAAAGGAGGGTTCTAAAAATCCCAACAAAAACTTTGAATAAGTACAACAAATTATTACAAATCTAAATTTGTAAGTAGAAGAATCCAGAAGGATTGCAGAAACACTCAAAAATCAGTTAGAAGAAACGGAGAAAATGAAGGAGACCTTGTAAGTAGAAATAATATCACTAAGGAAGGAACTTCATACGAAGGACATGGAATAGAAAAAAAGAAATATTGGATGAAATTATCAACATTCAAAGGCCATACTCTGACAAGTATGGACTATGATACACACAAACACATATTGAGAAAGGTTCAAGCTCCATGACAACAAAAAATGAAGAAGAAAAAAAGAGTTATGTAGAAGTCATTAGAGGTCCCATCAAGAAGGAAGAATGCAAGTCTTCAAAGAACAATATTTAGGAAATGGAGACAACTCAAGAATAATATTACAGAAGAGATGCACCGCCTAGAAGATCTAGGACACAAAATCAACAACCAACAATGGAGAGAACTCAAGACGAATATTATAGAAGAGATGCACCACTTAGAATATCTCCCTCACTTAGATACCAAAGTATTTTTCTTGGTTTATGTTATTCCTGTAACAATTTTGGGCACAAGGTTATACAATGTAGAGCCTATACTAAAAACATAAGCAACTCTGAAGCCTACTTTAGAAATAATTATACCAGAAAGCCTCATGAAGCGTATAACATAAACTATAACAGATTTGGCTCATTATTTAATGAAGTAGAAAGCTACAAATGCAACAATTTTGGACACATGGCCAAGGATTACAGATTGATTGTTCCTTAAAAGTAACCAAAATAGGATTTTAGTAGTCATGTAAAAGAACCATCAAGGATATGGAAAATGAAGCAGGATAAACTGAACATTGAAGAATGTTTGATTGCTCTACAAGCCTTAAGAAGAAAAATTGATTGGTACATTGATAATGGTTGTTCAAAACATATGAAAAGTGACAAGGATAACTTTGTAACTCTAAATAAATAAATATATGAATCGGTTTCATTTGGAAATTATAACTCAATCAAAATTATAGGAAAAAGCACAGTCAAGTTTGGAAGTAAAGATGCCATGGAAGAAAATGTCCTACTTGCCGAAAATGAAGCATAATATGATCAGTGTGATTCAAATGTGTGACTAGGGACACACACTTCTATTCAACTCGAATAAATGTGAGTAAGGAAAGAAGGATCAGGAAATTTGGTGGTGAAAACAATAAGAACTCCAAACAACATATACATGTTGAATGAGATCATAACGAAAAGATATTTCTTGGGAAAGGAAAATTGATTCAGGAGCATCATTAGCCAAGAACAAGTGGAGGGAAAACTCAATGCCATAATGTGCCTTTTGAATTATTTTGAAATCTTAAACTCAGGCGATTCCTGCCAATCTTTTTAAACAAATGATTAGAAGAATATCAAAATGGCTTGGAAGAAAACACGATCAGTGAGATATGGGAGTTTCACTCTTAGAATTTAATGTAACGAAACTTAAGGGGTAGTTTTTTTTTTTTTTTTTGGGTATCTTCTCTTCTTTGAGAAGAAGAGTAGTCGGAGGGAACCCTAGCACCCCTCTGGTATAAATAGAGGTATTGTATGCCCAAATCAGGTTGTTGCAAATTAGTAGGAGATTTTTGTGATTTAGTTGTTGTTAAATTTTTAGTTATTGTTTTTTCATAGTTGTATCCATTTATGTTTGAATGAATATAACATAGGAAAATTGATCCAATGCATGGTGTTTCTACTTTTTACAATTTTCCTATTATTTCTTGTTTTCATGAATGAATGAGTTATGTTATTTAGTGTATGAAATTGTGAAGCATTGAGCAAGTTTCAATTATTTCTCTTCATTGATTTCATGCAAGGTGTGCATATAGTCCGCAAGTGCATTGATAGAGTCTATTTCGACTCAGAAGCTCATAAGAGATAGCGTGAAACTTCCATTTGTAAGGAGTGCAAAGGGACTTTTTCAAGGTGTGCATAGTTGTCCGCAAGAAGAAAAGTCTTGCATGAAAATATGTTGCAAGGAGTGCATAGATTCGAAATTTGACTAAGTGTCAAAGAAAACCCTCAAAGAAGTTGAAGGTTCGAAGAAAGGAGAATTTCTAAAACATTAGCGGGAGAAATACTCGAAAGGTAGGAACCCTTTAAGATTTTTCAAGTTAATGCTCAAGATCCATTCAAGAGGAAGCGAGATCGTTCTAGACCTTCAGATCTAGGAGACGTGCACGGTGTTTAAATGTGAGTTCCTTCAAAAGTTCATGATTTGAAGAATTTGCTCCAAGCAGATGAAAACCTTCACAAATTCACGAAGTGAAAAGTAAATCTAAGTTGTTGGTTGAAGAAGGGATATGTGGCAGTAGACTAGAGAAATCGGAGGGATGAGCTCCAGAATTTTTGCATAGAGAAAAAGGTTGTTTTTGTGAAGTCGTGAAGAGCAAGGAGATATGGATTTTTGGTTTGGAAGGAAATGCATCGCAAGTTCATGAATTTTGAATAAGAGCTAAGGGAAAAGAGAGGTCGTCCGAAGTGGAGGGAGAAGAGAATCTCAGTTTTCGATCAAGAGAGGAACGTGGTGCTTGATATAAGATTCTCGGTATGGAATACTTCAGAGAAGAGGAGTGTTAAGACATGTGTAAATCCTCAAGACCGAAGTTCGAACAGATCATATCAATTGGTTGTGGGAGGGACGAGGACCATATATCTGTCCAGGTGAGTTCATGATTTGGGATTCAAATGAAAGGGATGCAGTTGTTTTCCAGAACGTTGGAACCCAAAGTTACAGAGTGTTCAGGAGGTTAAGCCCCAGGTCACAACACGAGGTCACATGAAAAGAGGGGCTATCAAAAGGAGCTAATGCCCAAAATTCAATTTTATAAAAGCGCTAAAGAAAGGGGTTGCAGGTTCCATAAGACCCGCATCTAACAGAAAAAAAGGAACATGTTTAATTTGTTCCAGGGGCTACTGAAGGACTGAAAGAGATAATTCATCTTGGAAGATTAAGATCCTTGACTGGGAGGTTGCATAACCCTTAGGAGAGAAGGGGGGTCTTCATAAAAAATTAAAGTTGGATTTGTCACAAAAGAATCGGTCATATGAACTTTGACAATCTTTTCAAAATCAACAGAAAGGAAGCGGTAAGAGAAATGCCTAAAATTTCAAAGCCAACCAATACTATGTGCAAGAATTGTCTACAAGGAAAGAAAATAAGAAATGAGTTTAAAAAAAAGGAATACTCTGCAACAAAACCATTAGATATTACACACACTAGTCTATGTGGACCGATGAGAACAAAAGCATTGAATGATGAACAATAATTCATGCTACTTATTGATGATTGTACAAGAATGACTAGAGTTTGTTTTCTTAATAAAAAGTCAGAGGCATTCAAATGTTTTAGGATATTCAAATAAATGGTTGAAAATGAGACTGATTTGAAAATGAAGTGCTTAATATTAGACAATGGAGGTGAGTTCAAATCAAAATAATTCATGGATGTTTTTGAATAACATGGAATTAAAAGGCAATTCTCAGTAGCTAGGACACCTCAGCAAAATGGAGTCATTGAAAGGAAGAACATAATTGTACAGGAAATGGCTAGAACCATGTTGAAATATTCCAAGTTAGGAGATATATTTTGGGCACACGTAGTACATACAACCATTCATATATTGAAGATGGGAATTCTTAGAAGTAACAATGAGAAGACTTCATATGAACTATGGAAGGGAAGACCAAAAGCACTTTAGAGTGTTTGGAAGAAAATGTTACATAAAAGGAGAATATAACAAGATTAGAAAATTTGATTCACGAGTTGATAAAGTCATTCTAGTTGGATACTCAAGAAAAATCAAGGAATACAAATGGTACAACCTAAGACTCATTAAAATAGTGGAAATAATCAATGTAAATATTGATGAAACAAATGTGTTGAAGACCGGAGAAGAAAGAAGGAATTCAAAAATGCAAGAAGAAGAAGAATAACTAAAGGAAGAAGAAGTAGAGGAAGAAGTAGAAGAACCAAAAGAGAAGCAACCAGAGGCAGAGAAAGAAGAAACAAATGACAATGAACAAGATTTCTAGACACCTGCTAAAACACCTAACCGTTGGGTTGAGAATAATCATCCCCTATAACAAATTATTGGAGATAAAAATGAAGGAATAGAAGCCAGAGGAATTAGACGGGCATGTACACCAAAAAAAATACATATAGCACTATTATCCACCATTGAACCAAGAAACTTTGAGGAATCCAACAACGATGAACAATGGATCAAGGGCATGGAACAATAACTAAATCAAATAGAGAAGAATGAGACATGGGAACTGGTTCCAAGACCCAAGGACAAAAACATGATTGGTACGAAATGGGTGTTAAGAAATAAACTAAACAAATATGGACATGTAAACAAAAACAAGGCAAGGTTAGTATGCAAAGGATATGCTCAAGTTGAAGGAGTATATTTTGAAGAAACATTTTCTTCTATTGCTAGAATGGAAGAAATCAAAATGATATTGGCCTATGCATGTTCCAAAGGGACCAGAGTATATTAGATGGATATAAAATAATCATTTCTAAATGGAGAATTAGAAGAAGAGGTCTACATAGAACATCCATAATGGTTCCTACTATCAAAAAAGGAAGATTATGCTTGCAGATTGAAGAAAGCGTTACATGGACTCAAGAAATCCCCTAGAGATTAGTATTCAAGATTAGACAAGTACCTGCAACAACAAGGATTCAAAAAGGGAAATATAGATAACAATCTCTAAATAAAAATGGATTGGGACAACATACTTATCATTGAAGCATATGTGGATGAAATCATCTTTGGTAGTGATGAGGATAGGTTGAGTAAGAATTTTTCCAAAGACATGTAGAGTGAGTTTGAAATTTCCCTACTTGGTGAGTTAAGTTTGTTTTTGGGGCTCCATATATCTTAGCTAGATGAATGTATTTTCATTTCCCAAACCATGCACATCGAAGAAATGTTGAAGAAGTTCATAATGGAATATTGCAAATTTGTAAGTACTTCTATGGTCAATGGTTGCAAGTTGAGAAAAGATGATGAATCTAAAGAATAATATTAGAGACACTATAGATCGATGATTGGCAAACTACTCTATGTGACAGCCTCAAGACTGATGTGATGCAAGAAGTTGGAAATATTGCAAGATCTCAAGCAACACCAAAGGAAACTCATGTTATAGTAGTAAAGAGGATCTTTAGATATATCAAAGTAAAAACATAATTTGGATTGTGGTTTCCGAAAGGGAATGAGCTGACTATGGTCACCTACACATATTCAGATTGGGTAGGAAGCATTGATGATAGAATAAGTGTTATTGGAGCATCCTTCTACTTGGGTGATTTTCTAGTATATTGGTTGAGTAAGAATCATTCCTTAGTATCCTTGTCTATGGTACAAGCATAATATATTGCATCAGATGCATGTTGTACTCATGTCCTCTAGATGAATAAAACCATGCAATATATACAAGTAAAATATGATGATCCTACTTCAATATTATGTGATAATACCAGTGCTATAAGTATCTCTAAAACTCCAGTGATGCATTCCAAGACAAAGAATATTCCTATCAAGTTCCACTTTCTACGAGAACAATTCATAGAAAATAATATCAATTTGGAGTACATTGGGACAAAAGAATAGATTGTAGATATCTTCACCAAACCTCTCCCAAGAGAGACATTTGAGTATCACCGACATAAACTTGGAGTAGTTTAAACCCCATATTGATATACATGACATTTTAGATACGGGCTGAGAATTCGTCAGGGGGAGTTACCCTTTGCCATTGATGTCAAAGGGGGAGATAAATTTTAGAAGCATGAAGAAAGGGGGATAAATCATGAATATAGGGGGAGAAATGATCACATGGGGAGCATAAGTGTTGTCATCAATTCCAAAGGGGAAGATTGCTGGAAAATTGGTTGTCGTTGATTTCAACCCTAGAAGAAGTCCAGAAGCCTCTAAGAGTAATGGGTGTATTTGAAGAAGTCTCCAAAGTGGTCCCCTTATGGTGTAGATTTAATCATGGACCTCACGGGAAGACACTTTGAATAAGTATACAATAATCCCTAAAAGTATGATTAAGTGGAATCCCAAAAGGTGTGGTCATGAAGCCCATATTTGTTTGAGGAAAAAGAGAGGAAGGACATTGCAAATGGATGTAAAACCTCAATGTATTGATAGTCCTCATCAAGCCATTTCCAATGGTAGGTGTCACACCACGTGTTTCCTCATGATTGAGAAGTTATGTCATCTTAAATATGAATCCATGAAAGTAAGAGAAGAAGCCCCAGATCTAAGGACAAGAAGTTACAAGTTGGCCCCAAATTTAATTAAAGAAGAACATTTTTTGGAAAAAATAATTTACAGGTTAAATCAAAGATCAAGTAAAGAAGTTACTTGGAAGGATATAAATACACGTCAAGAGCCTCTCATTTATTCACCAATTAAGGATGTGATTTATTAGAGAAAGTGAACTAGCAGAGCTATGTGAAGGAGGGAGTGCTCAGAGATGAAAATTGGAGAAGGGTTTTCAGAAAACCCTATTTGAGTAGACCCCCACAGGTCAAGCATAGGGTGTCTTGCGAGCCCCCCCCTAGTTTTCCTAGTATATTCATGCGAGGCCCCTCATGTTGCTTGGTACAATCTTGCGAGGATTAGGAAATTTTTGAGGAAGGTATTATTTTGATGTTAAAGTAAAGGAAGGTTTGAATATTTGATATCTCATGCACCAGGTTGTTCACATGATGAAAGGTATGTTATTCTATATATTTTGAGGCTTATGTTTTAAAGGTTATGGTATATGCTTGAAGCATATCTTGGAGCTATTGGAACATGGTTGAGGTACATCTTGGATATTTGGGCACATGGTTGAGGTACATCTTGGATATTTTGGCACATGGCTGAGCTACATCTTGGATATTTTGGCACATGTTTAAAGAACATTTTGGGTTTATGCTTTGAGGCATGGTATATTATTTGAGGCACATATTGATGTCTTGGCACATTCTTTGATGTATATCATGTTTATTTTGAGAACATGATTTGGAGGATAATATTGGAGATGCTGGCATGAATTTTATGTGGTTGTATCAATTTTGATGATGATGATACTTCAGTACCAGTGACAATAATAGTGTCATGTCAATTCTCTTATTTATATTCAAGGGAGGAAGTAAGGGGCAAGGAAGGGGAGTTGTATCATATAAATTAGGGGGTTGGAGCCTCCTTCCAGTTAGAGATGGAGAATATAGGGAGTTGTAGCTTCCTTTAGGTTGGAGCCTGTAAATCAAGGGGTTGGTTCCTCCTTCCAGTTGGTGCTGGAGAATTTTGGAAGTTGGTGCTTCCTATGAATGAAATCTTCTGATATATAAGAAAGCATTCCATGGTTTTCTTCCATTTGGGTTTCCACATAAAATTATTCTGTACTGTGCATTTTTGGTTATATGTTTATGGTATATTAAATGCAATCATATAGGATAAATTGTTGATATTTTAAATGCTTACATATTATGATTAAAAGTGGAAAAAGTGCCTAATATTGATTCACCCCCTGTCAATATTTGTGAATAATCCAACATTTTACTCCCTATTTAGGTTGACTCTTATCCAAATAAAGTGGGAATTCCTTCAAAAGTAGTATTTCTAAGGCTATGGACAAGAGGCTCTTGGTGATGTGTGAAGAATAAGCCTTAACAAAAAAAATGGTTGTAGTGAAAGTGGAATAAATGAATGGTGCATGAAATGAATATGAAAGTATAAAACCCTAGACCAAGTTCCAATCCTATATGGTATAAATGGAGTCAAAGTGATATGAATACAATAGGTAATCTGCATGAATGTGTAAGGAAAATATGGGTTGTTATGCATGCCACAAATCAACATTATCTTGTTGAAAATTCATATATAAAATAATCCTTGGAGAGCTCATAGTGCTACTCTAAAACAAAGTCATGAAGGTGATTTTGTATCAATTCAAGAAACAACTTGCTTTGTTATATGAAAATTAATATAACAAAAGTTAATATAAGACGAATGGAATTATCACATTACATTATCCAAATGGTAGATACACCATTACAAGGCTTTCATGACTAGTTACAAGGATTTCCAACAAAATAAACATGTGAAAGAATTTCATAAAAAAATCCTCATATATGATATATGCAATACCTCCAATCCCCCATTAAGCTTACAAAATTATATACAATGTATCCCAAGGGAAGAGCTCCTCAATTCCCAAATTTCCAACAACTATAATGGACAGAGAGCTCCACTTTATAGATTGAGTCTCTTCTTTCATAAAACAAAAAATTATCATATTTTAATTAACTCCATGACAAGTCAGACAAATATTATAATGATGGAGTATTTATATCTCTCCTAAATACATGTTTGGCCATGTTACAACATGTGGAAAATATCCTCTCCAAGGAAATTCTCCCCGATCCAAAAATAGTAGTAGTATGCACCAAATAATGCTCATGGAGGGGACTCACTACTAAAAATAGGCATCAATCCAAGTCAAATTCCAAGTGTACACATGGAATCAACCCTCCAAGAATGTGATTACATTAAACCACTCCATATGTGTGAATTCCAAGCTAACCAACTCCATGGATGGATATGAAAGATGCCAAGTGGATGGAGCACTCCACAAGAAAATATGTAGTCAAAAACCCCAAAATAGCAAGTGGACCATCTCGATAAAGAAAATACAAAGAGATAAGGGATAATTAGGGTTTTGACCATGTCATAACTCCACAAGTACACCTTCTAAGAACATCTAAATATATTAATATGAAACCTTTCACATGTACGCCCTCCAAGTGTGAAAAGAAAGCATATAAAATAGCATGTCCAAGATATTAATATTAATTTGGATAAATTATATTAATTTAATCATTGAATAGTTAAATAAACCTCAACTTGTGTGAAAAAATATTAATGTTCAAATATAAGCATATTCCTCCTCCCAATTAGTCAACAACAAATGAAATCACCATGAACATGTGTGCCAATGAGGGGTGGACTTTAATAAAATGTTGTACCATGTAAACAAAATTTGTTTTTCTAAGACAAATCCCTAACAATAAAACATAAAGTCCAACCTAAAGTGCACTGCCACCAAGGGAGTATTAAATAAAAATTACCATCTAACCTTTGGAAATAACATATCAATTAGGGTACTAACACCATGAAATACATTCCCCCTAGGTGATGTCTAACAAATGTGACATTATAGAGTTAAACCTCCTAGGAAAATCCAACAAAGGAAACATGAATCATCCCACCATAGCAACATCATAGGATAAAGGGAAAAAAAGGATAACCCATCCAAGAATCACGTGTGTACCCCATCCCACATCCAACATATAAGGACCATGTAGAAAACCACTCCTAATTCCATCAAATAATACCACATCATTATGAAAAGGTCACTAAGAAAATTCAATAATCATGAAACATATATCTCTTAACCATTATCATCTAACCCCTTGGGGGGGTATAACCATCATCCAAATCCAAGATTAGCATATATACCAAACCATCATAATGATATAGTATGCTCCACATCCATCAAAATTGCAATCAAGGAGTGATCAACAAGGAAAGTACATGTGATAAAACCACCAAGGAACAAGCAAAATCACAATATGACTAAGGAGAATGATATTCCCCCAACCAAATATCTCCATAAAGTGATCAAATGAAATGAAGAGAAAGGGAATCCATGAATATGTATCCCCCAAGTTGGTCCAATTCTCAAGAGTCTTGTCACGTATCCATTTATTCATTTTATTTGATGATGACCAACCAATGGTCTTGCCACATACCTTGTGACAACTCCCAATTGAACCGAGGATAACTACTATGCAAAAAAAACAAAAAACAAAAATTCTCTGCTAACTAATTTCCTCTAGCTTACCAACTATGAATTACACACAAATTTAACTACTATATGATATCATTAATTAAATTCATCTACAATATGTTAAAAAAAATGAACAGATTTTAAATAACTCAACACAAAAACATATAAATCATACTCAAATACAGAGTGAATACACAACAATTAAACTCATAATGCTACACATAAACAAGATAAAACACTTATCTTTTAAATCAGTTGTGCAACTAGTTGCTTGGGACATATGTTCCACACAACCATAGACTTTCTATTCCAAAAATCGATAGAAATTCACCCTTGATATGGGGATAGAAATACAAAAAATAGGGTGGTCTCTCACTATCCACTCACAACTTAGAGAATTCCACAACCCATTGGTATTCTCCTACAACTATCCCAATTTTCCATGAGATTTCTTACTCTCGACCTGCCTAACCCAAGGAATGTACCCCTTCACTGATCTCAGTACATCGGGCATCCCATTCATTTATCAGGCTCTCTTTGGCATAGGTAACCAATAATATCACTACTGGGATACTCAAGGGAGCTCATTGCTAGGAAATCTATTAGGAAAAAGAGCATCAATCACTTGTTGTTCATGTAAAAAAATTGATTGTCTAAAACCGCAGTAACTTCCCATACAAATTTCCCTCTCTTGGTATTACTTGCTTGAATTAAAATCTTATTGAAATTGATTGTACGTATCCCCCATGATCCAAATAAATATGGTATGTGACTTCTCACATCCACTCTCTTACATGTATTCAATGATTGACTTTGTGGACACTCAATAAAAAAATTAGAAGGTTCATATACCAATAGTAATTGTAGGAAGTGGGTTGAATTAATAGACATGGGTAATTTCCCCTTGGAACCCTCTTATAAATTATTTTATACCCTCCCCTCTCTTGCGGATTAATCATCCCACATCTCTGACCATGTCCCCCAATAGTTGGCATCACATTTTATTTATTAAAATTCAAAATACAATTCACATATACATCGCTTGGTTGTAGCCACACATTATATATACACTAAGAATTAATTAAAATAGGTATTATAGTGGGGACATTACATTCCCCCTGCCCTACAATTGTGCACCATCCTTGGTGCATGCTATGTTGATATACATACATACATACATATATACAAATTTACATCACAATACTAAGAATACAATTTCTGTAATTTTACAACTCCAACAACAGTTCTAATCAAAATATCTTGTTCCTCTCAACCTACTGACCCAAGGAATGCACCACCTTCATTTATCTCATTCCATTGGGATGTACCATTCTTTTATCAGGGTCACCAACATAGGCTTGATAGGATTATGATATGTGGTTCTGAAACTCTAAATGCTCAAAATGGAGTATTGCATTGTTATATTCTATTTTCTTCAAAATTGTCAAAATTTGCGGGTATTCCTCCTGCATGTTTTATTCATGCTACCATGTAGCATATTCAATCCCATAGTAGGTCCATTGAACCTTTACCATCTCTATGGATTTTTTTCTGAGCACTTTGACTTTTTGGTCCAGGATGCGTACTGGTTCCACCCATAAATATCCTTTGTGTTCCACCTAGATCAGAGTCCAATCAATTATGTGGTTAGGGTCAAGCACATATTTATTTAATAATTACACATGAAATACATTATGAACTCTCATGGATGTATGAAATGGTATCATGTATGCAATTGGACCTATCTTTTCTAATATCTAAAAAGGTCCACAATATCTTGCTGCCAACTTTGGGAAAATTCCTAATCTTAGCGAACTTCTCTTTTCCTTCACTTTTATAAACACATGTTCGCCCACTTTAAAATATCTAAAAACTTTGTTCTTTTCTACATAAATTTTCTTCCTGTCCCGGGAAGCCTATAAATTGTTCTTGATGTTTGTCATTTTCTCTTCCATTTCCTTCAACAAATCTATCCCAATAACTTCTATGTTTGTTGGATTATCCCAACTCACTAGTGTGTTACACTTCCTGACATACAATGATTCAAATGAAATAATTTTTAATAAGGCCTAATACCCATTATTGTAATCAAATTCCAATAAGTGGATGTAATCCTGCCACTTTAATGGATGGTCCATCACACACATTTTGAGCATACATTCAATTATTTTGTTAGTTCTCTTAGTTTTCCCATCTGACTATGGGTGATACATTGTATTGTGATTTAAATTTATCCCAAAACCTTTGAAAACACCCTTCAAAAAATTAGGTGTAAACTTGGGGTATCTATCTAAAACTATTTCCTTAAGCACTCCATGTATCCTAGAAACTTCTTTTTTGTAGATCTTAGCAATATTTTTTTCCTTGTGTGTTTTCTTCACTGGAATAAAATGTGTTTCCTTAGTTAATTTATCCACCATCACCATGATGGAATCATGTTGCTTCACTATTATGGGAAGCTTAGTAATAAAATCCACTGCAACCACTTCCCACTTACATTATGGAATGAGCAATGGTTGTAACAACCTTCCTGGATGTCAGTCTTCACCTTTTGGCATTCTAGGCATATGGATATATAATTGGCCACTTCTTTCTTCATTCCAGGCCAAAAATATTGGTTTCTTACAACTGCAATTGAATTTTGATAACCTGGGTGCCCAACATATGACACATTGTGCATTTCCCTTCGCATTGTGTTTTTCAGTTCACTAGAATTTGTCATATATATTTTTCCTCTATATGTGAGTATTCCATCCTCTTGCAGCTCATAATATTTAAATTTTTTCTCTAAATTTCCTTGTTGTAATGTTTATTTTATTTTTAGATATTGCTAATATGAATTTGAAGCCCTAAAATACTATCTTTTAAATATATGTAGTACATTCTAATGGATACAACATGCATTTCATTAGCTTTTTTTCTAAGTGCATAAACCACTTGATTTTCTTTTCCTTTGATGTGCTTAATCTCAAAGTCATATTCACTAAGGAATTCCAACCATCTAGTTTGTTTGGCATTTAATGTGGGTTGTCCAAACAAACGTTTTAGGCCATAATGGTTTTCCCTTAGATCAAATTTCCTCCCCATGAGGTAGTGTCTCTACATTTTTAATGCATGAATAATGGCTGCTAATTCTATATCATGGGCAACATAATTCCTCTCATTCTCTTTTAATTATTGGGACTCGTGGCATACCACATGATATTTTTGTGTGATGACTCCACCAAGACCATTTTGGTAGGCTTCACACTTAGGAGTCCATTCAAATTTCCCTCTCTTATTTTGCAAAGAAGTTATTGGGATTGCAAAATTTGAGAATCCTTTTATCAATCTTCGATAATAAATGGAAAGACCCATGAATGATCTTACCCTTGTCACATTTCTTAGCATTGGATATCCTCTAATGGCCTCTATCTTCTTAGGATCAACTTTAATTCCTTATGCAAAAATTATACGCCCCAAGTAGTGAATCATCTTTTGATAAAACATGCATTTACTTAGCTTAGCATACAATTTATGCTCTCTTAAAACTTGAAAACCATTCTTAAATTTTGTTCATTCTCTCTTAAAAGATTCCCCTTATGCAGAAATTATATTCCCCAAGTAGTGAATCTTCTTTTGATAAAATATTCATTTACTTAGCTTAGCATACAATTTATGCTCTCTTAAAACTTGCAGACCATTCTTAAATGTTTCTCATGTTCCTCCTCCATATTTGAATAGATGAGTATATCATCTAGGAACACAATTAAAAACTTATCCAGGTACTCCTTGAACACTCCATTCACTAAGCACATGAAAACAACTGGGGAATTTGATATCCCAAAAGACACTATTGTGAATTCATAATTCACGTATATTGTCTTGAATGTTGTCTTGCTGGTATCTTCTTTATTTATCCTCACTTGATGATAACTTGATCTCAAATAAATCTTGGAAAATATTCTTTCACCTTTGAGCTGATCAAATAAGTCATCAATCCTTGGAAAAGGATATTTTTTCTTTATGGTGACCAAATTTGGTTGTTTGAAATCAATACACACCCTTTATCTTCTTCATAAAAATAACTGGGCACCCTGAGGTGACACACTTGGGTGTATATACCCCTTCCTTAAAAACTCTTCGAGATTAATATGCAATTCTTTCAACTTTGGTGTGCCCATTTTGTATGGTGTCTTGGACACTATGGAAGCTCATGTAACCAAATCAATAGAGAAATCAATGTCTCTCTTAAGACCATATGGTATTCAATGTTTGCGACTTTATCTTTGGCTTCTTCTACCATATGGGATGCAAAAATCAAACATCCCTTCCTGAATCTCTTTTTTAACTACATATCTAGAATTTCTCTAAGAACTATAACTCTTGGAATTCCTTGAACTTTGCCTTGCTTTCTTTCTTCATCAAGACATGTGATTGCCTTGTTGTAGAAGTCTAAGACAACCTCATGTTTTTCCAACCAATCCATGCCAATTATACAATCATATGAACCCAATGGTATGGTGTTCACACCTACCTTTGTGCTAGGTCCATTCATGTCTATTAGACAATATTTTACTAGCTCATTGATTTTCCTCTTAGCCCTCGTGGCTAACTGAAATAACCAAGAATTCTTATGCTTACTCCTTTCAAGTGAAATATTTCAACAATGTTAGAGTTTATGTAACTATGTCTAGCTCCAAAATAAAATAAAATTTCTATGGGATGGTTATCAATATCACCTTCCACTTCAATCATAAGGGATTGATATTCTTACTTGTTGTCCAAGGCTACATAAATCCTTGGCATGTTTCCTCCCGTGTATTCCAGTGTTTCATCCTACTTAATGTTTTGTAAAATATCATTATTTCTCCTTTGTGAGGGAAGTCTCTATATAATTGATTTCCCTCACATCCCCAACATTGTCATGATGTTTTCTTAGCCTTTTCTTATATGAATCTGCATTCTTGTGTTCATTTTGGGTTGAATAACCTTGTTGATTTTCTTGGGAGTTGTTATTGGAAAAGGGTGGATTAAAATCTTTCTGCCTTTGATCCTTTTTACCCTTGATCTTTTTATTCAAAGATTTTTGGAAAATTGACCTTCCACTACTATGTTAATAAAGATGGGCTCTCCTTATTTCCTCCTCCAAATTCCTATGGTTATCATATTGTATCTTTTCACTGTAGAAATAAGGTAACCCACTTATAAAAAAATGGATTTTCACCTTATCATCCTTTATGAAGTCAACATACTTCAACAATTCAAAGAATCTCTTCTCATATTCATCCATTTTCATGCTTCCCAACTTTAGTTCAAAGAAATATGTCATATTCCTTTCATAGTAATTCCCATAAAATATTTCTCTTGGAAATATCCTTTGAACTACCTCCATGAAATATTATTCTCATCAAGGTGCTTGGATTTCTTAAGGTGATCCCACCACATGGATTCATTTCCTTGCAAGTGGTAGGTTGAAATTCTATATTATACCCTTGAGGGGTAATAATGTAGTTGGAAATATTTATTCATTCCCAATAGCCATGCCTTGCCCTCTTCTCCTTTTGTTTTGCTCACCATTGAAATTTGGTGGCTTAATTTTTATGAGTTCACCTTGTAAGATGTATACCTCAATCCTTCTTCTATACCTCTTGAAGAGAGACACACTTGGGATGAACCCTATCCCTAAACTTGCACAAGTTATTCTATTGGATTTTCTTGGAGATTGATGGCTTCTACTCATGCTTCTTGACTATCTATCATTCTCCTGATCATCCCTTCTTCTTTGGGATATGGATGTTGTCACTTGTCTAGAATTAGTTACTTACTTTGTACCAAATTCTTTGTTAACTTTCCTATGCAAAATATTCATACTTTGAAGTGTCTGTTCCTGAGATTTCATAATCCTTTCATTATCTGAAGTATATATATACAAAATTCTCATGGTTATAGTCTCTTACATGCTTCTTCTCCCATTAGACTATGTCTCATCATTTCCCATGCTTACATGAAGACCTATGACCTCTTCCTCATGGATGTAATATGCTTGGTAATATTCCATAGCTCCAGTCCGCATATGAGAACTAAATGTGTTTTCTTGTACCTCTAATTCTACAAGAAATGTGCATGTAACAATTATTGTTAGAACATGCATACTATAAAACATTTCATTAATTAGAATAAAAGTTATTCTTCATATCAATTTATGAAGAACACAATGCACCAATTCACAATATGATTCCTTAGACACATTCTTATCCAAAAAATATCTCCAATGGTTGTACTCACACATCATTCTGAGTTATGAGAGAAAATATACAACATTCACATTCTACAATTTCCACTCACTTACTACTGCAGAATTTACTTTATTAGTTTATGATAAAATTTTAGTGACCAATTTAAAATTTTGGGTGACATATGTCTCCTCCTCCTCAAGACCTTTCCAATGATGATCTAAAAATGAAGAAGACCTGAAAATCTTGAAATTATTGCAATGTAAATGTTATGTGTTTAAAACAAATGGATCAATTTTGCAACACATAAATTAAGGGATTACTCATGCAAAATACACATAGACAGCAGCATAATCAATGAACATAAGAACATAAAACACAACAATTGATAAAGGAGTTCACCTCTCTCTTGGGCTACATCTCCTGGTCCAGCTTCCAATGGATCATTATTATTAATTGTTAAAAGTGCTCAAAAACATGCCTTACAATGCTCAAACTGACCAACCAACTGCTCCAATGGATTTAGAGCATCCAAAAACCCCTAGCTGGACTTTTTCGGCACCTCAATCAGTTGAAAAACGAAGAAGTTAGGCCTCTTGGAAGTCCCCCCTTCAAGCTTGTTGTCTATGCATCTACAAAATGCACCCTTGTCAAATGAACCTGGCACACATGCAATTTAAAGCATGCAAACCTAGCAGATGCGCACAACCATAAAATGATGCAAACCGTCGAACCGTTAACGGAACTAAAACCCCCAACCGTCAAGCCATGGGGCATATGAGTCCATAGGACCACACGTTTTAAAATGGGGCTCCGTCCCACATCAAATAATAAAATGACACTTGGCGGGAGTTATTTGGTTACACAACCATTTGAACTATATATGAAACATGCCCATACCATATATATATACAACCGTGGTCACATATGTGAAAGCACGTGACCAAGGGCTGGGGCTAAGCCCCGACCCGGTCGTGGCCCAAAACCACACAAACATGTGACTTTAAATATAATCTGGAGCGCATACATATCAAGGCATAAGAAATAGCCCAATGGTTGGTCGAAGTTTGTGGAAGTGTTATGCAGTGGGGAGGTCTGGGGGTTGAACCCCATGGACTCCAATATATTTTAACAAACACAACAATAACAAATACCGGGGTGCTACGTGGCAACCCACGATTGGGCCATGTGGCACCCAATCACTTGCCCAAACAGTGACACATGTCGACTTCCCATTTGACCACTTGTCATTCAATAAATAACTACCACGTCACCACATGTACGGTTGTACTGCTCTGCCATGTCAGCCTGTACGGACTGTACAGTCAGCATCATTTTTTTACTTGTTTGACGTTATGAACAGATTGCAATATCTCTCACTCCCGACGTTCGTTTGAGATGAAACATGTTGCATTGGGTTTGCAACGACGAGGCCTACGCTCTCGTCCAGTTTGAAGCGATTCCGAGCACTTTGAATTTTTGAGCAAAATTTGATCCCCTGATCACACCTCCCCATTGGGAAGATTTTGGACCTCCAAAAGACTATTTCAGTCTATGTGAAGATGAGGGTAAAGTTCCCTTACCCTTCCAACCTCAATCCACTTGGTTTTGCTTGGATTTGTCCCTTTAAGACCAACTCGAAGATACTCCACATTTCCTCGTTTTGAAGTTTGCATTCTCCTGTCAAGGATGGTGTCTTCCTGCAGTTCTGTAAGATACTCTGGAGAAAAATCATCTATAGAAGGAATATGAACATGCTCTCCTTGGTCATTAATAAACAAAGGCTCAGAAAACTTCAAATTCTCAACATTAACAACTGCATACATCTGCATATAAGGAGGCAAATCTAAATGAAAATCATTGTTACCAATCTTGTCAATAATCTTGAAAGGACCATATCGAATTGGTTTCAACTTTTTACCTTCTCCTTTAAGCCTCTCCTTGCTAATGTAAAGCCAAACTTCATCTCCAACTTGGAAACTGTGATCAACACGATGCTTTTCATGTCTCGTCTTGTACTTGGCTTGACTCTTTTCCAACTGCTCTTGCACCACTTGATGTATCGACTGAATTTGTTCAATGAACTTCTCTGCCCTATCAATGTCATATTGACCATCAACAACAATATCTTTCCCAAAGATAAAATCTAAAGGAGACTTGGGAAAATAGCCAAAACATGCTTCAAATGGTGACGTTTGCATCGAAGAGTGCTTAGCTCGATTGTACGCATGCTGAATGTAGTGTAAATGTTCATCCCAAAGTTTAGGATGCTTGCTGCAATAAGCACGAAGAAGATGCACCACTGTTCGATTTACCACCTCTGTCTGACCATCTGTTTGCGAATGAAAATATGTGCTCTTTTTAAGTTTGGTGTCCATGAGTGCCCATAAACTCGACCAAAAACTTCCAACAAATCGAGAATCCTGATCATAAATAATGGACTTAGGCAATCCAAAATGAACCCAAACATTTTGAAAGAACAACTGTGTCATTTGTTCTGTTGCTACCTGCTTAGTACAAGGCATCAAAATACACATTTTTCTAAATCGATCAACCACAACATAAATATAATCATGACCTCATCTCGACATAGGTAAACCACCTACAAAATCCATGGAAATACTTTCCCAAGGTCGAGAAGGAACTTGAAGTGGAGTATACAAACCCAACTTTTGATTGCTAGGTTTACTTGTGGCACACAACGAACATCCTCGAACATATCTCGAAACACTTTCATTCATTTTAGGCCAGTA
The DNA here is from genome assembly GCA_009831015.1 of Picea engelmannii. NCBI lineage: Eukaryota > Viridiplantae > Streptophyta > Pinopsida > Pinales > Pinaceae > Picea > Picea engelmannii. The sequence continues at coordinate 96,932 of ML777758.1, read as the reverse complement.
GCAATATCTTTGCAAATTAGCCACTGTCTTGCCTGCACCAAAATGAACAGCAATAAGAGAAGAATGCACTTCTCTTATAATGTTGATTCTTTCCCCCTGTGGAATACACAACTTGCCAAGATGATACAAGAGATTATTATGCACATGATAATCCAATTCTTCAACATGGTTAGAGTGGCACAAACTTTCATACACTTCTTTGAAATCAGTATCTAAAGCATATTTCTCCACATAACTTTCATGCATTATAGGACTCTGCTTAAGAATAACTGAAGCACTAATAATAGGCCTTGAAAGCATATCAGGGACTTTGTTAAAAATTCCCTTCTTATACCTGCTAACCAAATGAAACTGTTGAAGAAAACCCATTGCATAATTGCTTGCATCTTTTAATTGATCAAGTAAATTATCAATTCTATGAAGAGGATAACAATTCTTAACTGTAATTTTGTTCAAAGCCCTGAAATCAACACACATACGCCACGTACCATCTTTATTTGGAACTAACACAATTGGAGATCCACATGGCGAAGAACTTGGTACAATAACCCCTTTGTCGAGCAACTCCTGAATTTGTTTTTTAATCTCAGCATTTTCCATAACTAACATTCTATACATACTAATGTTTGGAAGTGGACAATCTTGTTGCAACTGAATTTCATGTTGGATTCCTCTTTTCGGAGGTAACCCCTTAGGTTCTTTAAACATTTCATCATATTGATTAACAACTTCAAATAGATCGGATTTTAACTTTGTATCACAAC
>ML777758.1:74176-95955 GCA_009831015.1 Picea engelmannii | reverse complement strand
ATGGCTTAGGATGTGGAATTGTTTCCAACTTAAGTTTCTTAATAGTTTCTTCAGAAATAAGGTTTTCTTGAGATCCAGTATCAAATAAAGTGTCTATCTTAGTATGCTTTGAAACAACCCTTATGTGAAAAAGTTCAATTCTCTCTTTCTCTTGTTGAGTTACATTGACATTATTATTACTTGAAGAGCTAGTACTTGCAACATAATCATTACCTTGGTAACCCATGGTTGCGATCTTCGTTTCATCACTCGAATCCGAACCTAAATCATGTTGAACAGTTGCAACAATCTTTGACTTCCCTTTGTTGTTGTTGCCAAATGTTTTGGGTCTTCTTTCAGGATGAAGCTTCCAACAATGGTCTTCATCATGGCCATCTTTTGAACAATGTTTACATGTGAACTTTTCTCCCTCTTTCTTCATAACAACATTCTTCCTGCCATTGCCCTTGAACTTCTTCTTTCCCTTGTCTCCATGGCTGAATGTCTTCTTGTTACCCTCATGAGTGTCGTTCCTTCCCCTTTCTTCCAAATGAGTAGCATGTGCACAAACTTCGTCTAGATTCGAAGGATTAAACATGAGAATAGTATGTCTCAAATAACTATGTAAAGCTCCAATATATTTGAGCAAAGTTTCCTGAGAAGANAAATCTACTCCCAAAACCAAAGCTCTTCTCCTAAATTCCTGAGTAAATCTTTGCACACTCTGTCCTTTAGCTTGTCTAAAATTCTGCCATTCCATAGTTGCCTTTTGTTTATATGCAAATGGATAAGAAAATTTTTTAATTGCGATAATGAAATCATTCCAAGAAATCAAAATTTTACCATGCTTTTTCATATCCTTCTGAGTCTTGGATTCCCACCAAATAAGTGTTTCACTATCCAATCTTAACGAAGCAAGCTGAATTTTGGTTTCATCATCTTGAATTTTTTGTATTCTACAATATACTTCAATTTGACATATCCAATTATCTAACTTCTTAGCATTAACTTCTCCATTGTATATTGGCAATTCAAATTTTATATCAAGCTTTAATGAAGGTATTTGCGAAGGAGTTTTACCATGCCCCTTTGGAGAATTCGGAAGAGGTCTTGAACTGGTAGAAGAAGAAGAAGAAGAAGAAGAAGAAGATGGAGGAGGAGAGGGTGGTGGAGAAGCACCATTCCCTCCATTTCCATTTGGAGTTTTGTCACCACTGCTTCCCTTATGCCTTGAAGGGTTGGAGCCTTCACCCTATGATAATATGTTCCTTTCCATCAAGATCTTCATCATCTCTCTCATCTCCATGACAGCCTTTCTGAGATCTTCATCTTCGGTAGGAACACGTTCATGACTTTCTGCATGATCCATGCTTGGTGAATGCCTCCCTAAAACTTGCGGTGATGGTATATGCTTCCTCCTTGACGGATGAGAACTTGGCTCCACAAGTTGACCTTATCCTCTTGTGAGTTTCAACCTTGTGAGCATCAGAAACAAAACACTTGCAAACAATCAAGTCTTCAAAAACCAATGCTCTGATACCAACTTGATCTAAAAATGAAGAAGACTTGAAAATCTTGAAATTATTGCAATGTAAATGTTATGTGTTTAAAACAAATGGAACAATTTTGCAACACATAAATTAAGGGATTACTCATGCAAAATACACATAGACAACAGGATAATCAATGAACATAAGCACATAAAACACAACAATTGATAAAGGAGTTCACCCCTCTCTTGGGCTACATCTCCTGGTCCAGCTTCCAATGGATCATTATTATTAATTGTTAAAAGTTCTCAAAAACATGCCTTACAATGCTCAAACTGACCAACTGACTGCTCCAATGGCTTCAGAGCATCCAAAAACCCCTATCTGGGATTTTTCGCCACCTCAATCGGTCGAAAAATGAAGAAGTTAGGCCTCTTGGAAGTCCCCCATTCAAGCTTGTTGTCTCTGCATCTACAAAACGCACCCTTGTCAAATGAACCTGGCACACACGCAATTTAAAGCGTGAAAACCTAGCACATGCGCACAACTGTAAAACAATGCAAACCGTCGAACCATTAATGGAACTAAAACCCCCAACCGTCAAGCCGTGGGGCATATGAGTCCATAGGACCATGCATTTTAAAATGGGACTCCGTCGCACATCAAATAATAAAATGACACTTGGCGGGAGTTATTTGGTTACACAACCGTTTGAACTATGTATGAAACACACCCTTACCATATATATATATATACAACCATGGTCACATATGTGAAAGCGCGCGACCAAGGGTTGGGGCTAAGCCCCGGCCCAGTCGCGGCCCAAAACCACACAAACATGTGACTTTAAATATAATCTGGAGCGCATACATATCAAGGCATAAGCGATAGCCCAATGGTTGGTCAAAGTTTGTGGAAGTGTTATGCAGTGTGGAGGTCCGGGGGTTGAACCCCACGGACTCCAATATATTTTAACAAACACAACAATAACAAATACCGGGGTGCCACGTGGCAGCCCACGATTGGGCCACGTGGCACCCAATCACTTGCCCAAATAGTGCCATATGGCAGCCCACGATTGGCCCACGTGGCACCCAATCACTTGCCCAAATAGTGCCACGTGTTGACTTCCCATTCAACCACCTGTCATCCAATAAATAACTGCCACATCACCACATGTATGGTCGTATGGCTCTGCCACGTCAGCCTGTACGGACTGTACGGACTGTACAGTCAGCATCATTTTTTTACTTGTTTGACGTTATGAACAGATTGCAATATCTCTTGCTTCCGACGTCTGTTTGAGACGAAACGAGTTGCGTTGGGTTCACAATGACAAGGACTATGCTCTCCTCTGGTTTGAAGCGATTCTGAGCACTTTGAATGTTTGAGAAAAATTTGATCCCTTGATCAAATGACTATTTGTTTTCTCAAATCTAAGCTTTGAGATGAAATTTATGGTCCAGAGAAGTTTAGATTGTTTCCCCATTTTATCCATGTTGGACAACTGAGAGGGGGGGGGGGGTGAACCAGTTGTCACCGTGCTTAAACAATTATGCTTCTTTTAAACTCTTTGCAAAAGCACTGAATGATGATCACATTAATGCAGGGAAATAGACAATGGCACATTCAGCATTAGTCACATATATGAGAAACACAGAGACATATATTTCTCGAGGAAACCCATACAGGGTAAAAAACTCTTTTTCTTTATATGATAAGTAATATTTACATTATTTACATTATCATACATATGAGCACCAACTCATAATGAGGCTACAACCTCTATTTTGCAAGCTGCTACTTTCTGAGAGCAACAACTCTCTATTTTCTCTAGCACCCACTAGAAGGAAGCACCAACTCCCTGGTTTCTCTAGCACCAACTAGAAGGAAGCACCAACTCCCTGGTTTCTCTAGCACCATCTAGAAGGAAGCACCAACTCCCTGAGTGTTTCCAGTACCAACTGGATGGAAGCACCAACTTCCAATCATACAGGCACCAATCTGTATAACAGAGAACAAGACTTCTCCCTTGCAACACCCTGCGACCCTAGTTTCTCTAGATGTAACCAGATGGAAGCAACAACTCCCTATGTTCAAGCACCCACTTGAACTTCTGAGGACAACAATCCTCCCTAGCACCTCCCTTCCACCCTGAAATATAAATCTTTTCTACTAAAACTCATTACAACAATATAAAGTTATTCAATGGCTTACCAGCCTTGTCACTGTTTTGTCACACTGCTTTGCCCTGTCTGCATTAGTGTCTTCTGCACACCCCTTGCATTTTCTATTCTTCTGCATTTTATGCTCTCTACTCCATATCCTTTGAATGCAACATTCCTCTACTATTCATTTTCTGATCCTGCACTCTGCCTCCTTGCACACCCCTCAATTCTCCTCCATAGCGACCACAACAACTCCAACAGCAACGACAACAACAACACCATCTCCTCTCTATACTATGTACTTATAGCTTCTGTGCACCTTGTGCATGCAATGTGTGCAATACCTCTGCATACTCACACCACGCCGATATCCTCCACCTCTTGAGTGCTCTGCCTGATCATCATGGTAACTCTTCATCTTCTCTGGCGGTTTTCCCACGCGTTCAGCATCACTGAGTGTTATGCTGAGATTCCTCAGCCTCTCTGGCAGTTGAGACTATTCGTCTTCTCTAGAATAGTCGATCTCTCCTTCTCTGTTTCAGTTACAGGCTCCAACCCTAATCCAGCTGTTAATTTCTTCCACGAATCGTCTTCATTCCACTGGCAGATTCCTTGTAACTCTTCATCTTCTCTAGAAATCACAGAGAAGTCTCTTTGCATCCTCTGGTAGAAACCATCAATGGTTTCTAGTAGTTACAATGTAAGGATCAATATTAGCCCTTCAATCATTCTCATGTTCACCTACACCATTGGATTGATTCCATGGGATTTTGCATTCATTTCATCATTTCTACATTCGGTAATCCTACATTCGTGTGACCATGCATCTTGACATTCCCAGTCGCGATCCCCGAAATGGAGCTTGGTTGCTCTAGCTCTTTCCTCCATCTCTCGCTGATGTGACCAAGGGCTGTGACCATAGCCTTATGCATAAGGTGCTTTTGTGATTTCGCATTTCATGAGTCTGGAGATGAATCATCTTGACTCTCCAAGTCGCAATCCGCAAAACTCCGAGATGGAGCTGAGATCAACGGTCCACAATCTCGATGATTCTACTGTCCAGATCTCATCGTGAATTCGCATTTCGCGATTCCTTTGTTAGAGGTTCTTGTCACACCAAGTCGTGATAGGAAAAACTTCAAAAACGAGCTTAGATCAATGGTCCACGTCTTTTGGTGTATTGATGGTCAGGATCTTTTCGTGATCTCGCATCTTGTTGATCCTTAGATGGAGGTGCTCCTAACTCCAAGTTGCGATAGGCGAAACTCTGAGATGGAGCTTTATGATACTCTGATCTTTCTCCACGTGTCCTCTTGATCCAATGGTCCACAATTAAGTCATGATTTTGCATATTGTGAAATTAGGATTCCTGTGGTGAATGTTCTTTGACATCTCCAACACATGATCCTCGAAACTCCGACATGATGTAAGTCTGTTGACGTCACATGTGTTAAATAACTGCCACATGTCACCCTGATTCGTGACTTACATGTGCTTGGCATGTTGAATCAGTCTGACACTTGTCATTACCTGGTTGTGAAACATGTTCCTAGCTGACGTGGTTTGCTGACGAGAGTTGGATCGACGGTCTATATGTGATCTTGGTTTGATGGCTCAGATTACGTCGCGATTTTTCATATCATGAAATCGCGATTTCTGTGGATGATATTACTTGTCATCTCCAACTCTCGATCCTTGAAACTCTGACAGGGAGTCTGATCAACGGTCCAGATAAAATCTTGATCTGATGGCTCAAATTACATCACGATTTCTCATATCGCGATATCGTGATTTCTGATGTTAATAATCTTTGACATGTTCAACTTGCGATCCTCGAAACTCCGACATGGATTTGAATCAACGGTCTAGATTCAACCTTAATTTGATGGCTGAGATTAAATCTCGATTTCAGATATCCTGATTTTGAGAGGTTAGGGAACATCGTTCCTTTGACTCTCTAGTCAGGGAACTGAGGATCTATCTCCACGTGTATTGCCTGAAGATGGATAGTCCTCCTTCTTTCGAGATTTTGTGAGCCCTATACTCCTAGCACTTTAAAGATCATGCAGGTTTTCCTCGATCCAATGGTGGTCGGACTCTGCGCTCAGATCTAACGCCTGACATCTATCCTCCTCTTCAAAGCACTCTTCTTGTCTATATTCAAATCTAACGGCCCTCATGCTGTCGGGAATTTTGGATGGGATCCAACGATCATAAATGCTTCACAAAATTTACGGGACTTCATCATGCCTGATCAATAGTTTAGATCAATCCTTGATTTGACGACTGAGGATTGTTGCGTTTAGATCAATCTTCGATTTGATGACTGAGGATTGGTGCATTGCTGGTCTTCCTGACTATCACTGCACTACTGATCATCGCTGCTATACTCAACCCATCATCGTTGTTGTACTTTCCATTAATGACAATCATATGCTGCATGTAAAACATACCAAACATCCTCTACACTATCTCTTCTGATCTTATCGAGGTTTCTCTGCAGTGTCTTCCCAAAATACTTCTGGTGCCCGTCTGTTACATTCTTCCTATACTCATGCCATCTTCATTGTTGTACTTTCCATCAATGACAAGCATGTGCTACCTGTTAAACATTTCCAACAATCTCCCCCTTTGGCATTGATGGAAACAAAGGCACCCAGATTCTTTTCTCCCCCTTTGACATCAATGTCAAAGAGAACATGCTCCCCCTGAGTTGTTGCAGTATTTTAGGAGGTATCAAATATTAAATCAATGAAAAATTCCCTTTATGGGATGGAATATCTCATTTAAGGCTTGCAGAATGTTTGTATCTAAACCATAGTCTTCTCTTTCTGATTCTTGGATCTATTCATCTTCGGCTTCCACTGTACCCTCTGTGGAAAATTCAAAATTGCTCACCTCTCTTACTCAGACTCCTTTATCAATCTTCTCATGAGTGGATGACTCCCCCTGTCATTGTTATCTCTCTGCTTCTGACTATTTTCCCCCTTTGTTCCTAAAAGGTTAACTTTCCTTGACAAGGTCTTTCCTCTTGTTGTCTCTACGGGATGTCATGTGTATCATATTGTACATCAGAATGTTGTTGTCCTACTTGAACACTGTGCAATTGTAACTTGTACCTTTTAAATAGCCCTTGGATCTCCCAATTGGATCTCATAGATCTCTATTACTGCAATTTTCCATTTTCTTCCATGATGCATTCAATCCAGGGCTTTTATGTCCATATTCAATCACAAGAGAAAACTGCTACACCCACTCTCACGCCTTCTTTTCTTTCTCACAAATGAAGGACCTATATCAGGTTTCTTAGGAGCACTGATTTCTACCTTGTTGAGTCCAATACTGGATTTGTCATTTGGTGATATTTGGCTATCCAAGACCTTGTCCAGAGTCATGGATCTACTTAAGAAATTGATTTGGGTGTCTGCCTTCTCAACCTTCAAGACTTCTTCTTCCTGTTTATGACATGGTTCTTCTCCTATTTCTTTCATGGGATAAATGCTAACTGAGCATTCTTTTATTGTATCTGAATCTTCTTCTTTACTTGTAGGGGAGGATTCAACATCAACATTATTATTTGTCCTTATACTGTTATTCACCATTTGTCTTGAGTTTACATTTACCTTACACTCTTTGGATGTGAGCACCTCTTCACTGCCTCTTTCACACTTTTGACTTGAACTGAGCGAATTATGTTTCAAACCATCCACAAGAAAAACGTACTGGGCATCTCCTTTGTCATTACTCAAACTCACCATCCCTCTATCCTTGATTTTACCTGGTTCATCATTTTCAAGGATCACATTTTTTGTTTTTCTTTTACTTATGCACATAAGCTTATCCATGTCTCCAGTCATGTGCTTGCAACATCCACTTTCTATATTCCCGAAGGCCTTTTGTTTTTGAATTGAGAGTGCTAGATCACATTTTTCAATATCTTTCCTTTTCCATGTGCTGGCCTTTTTATCTAAGAACTTTATCCTTGGATCTACTTTGTAATCCTTCAGATTGCATCTTGCAGCTTTGTGGCCAAAGTTGTGACAGTTATAACATTCAATCTCATTGTTCAATAAGTCAAAGTTATTGTTACAACATTGTCTACTCATTGACTGTCTATTAATCCTTGAATTCCTCAGTTGCATGTCTCTAGACTTAATTTGGCAATTTTCAATATGTGATGGTTTGTTACTTTGCTGAATCATTCTTTGTTGTGGCAGAAATTTATTCCTTGGAAATCTTAATTGCTCACGTCTAATTCTTAAGGAACAATTTACAGCTTTGTGACCAAAGTTAGAATAGTAGAAACAATATCCATAGAAAAATTCTTTGTACCTAGAAAATGGTTGTCTTCTTTTAGCAAATCGATTTCTTTCATGTTGATGATGTCTTTGAGCAGGGAGTACATTATTTCTCTGTTCTACAGATTCAGTCCTGGCACTTTTTCCTTTACTTGTCCTGGGTGGCTGGTTGTCTTCCTTTGTTTCTGCAGGTTTGTTGTTGTCATTGGTTGTCGATTTGACATGAACACTAGCTTTGACAAACTTGATGGGTTCTTTGTTTCTTGGCTGACCACTACTTGATCCCTCTTCATAACCCAAACCAATTTTCAACTTTGGATTCCTTTGCTGATTCAGAATAGTGGCTAATCCTTCTGAGGCTTTGATACTAGACAGATTCTGATGATACAAGGTTTGAAACTTCTCCATCTCTTTCCTAGTTTTCACTACTTCTTCTTCCAGGGCTTCAGATCTTGCCCTCTTTTTTGATAGTTGATCTTTCAGAATATCCTCGATTTTCCTTGCCTCCTCTAATTCCACTTTCAGCAGGGCAAAGTCTTCATCAGAATGTTTACTATCTTTCTCAAACTGTATCAATAATTGTTTTTGCTTTCTGTTCTTAATTCTGAGTCTATCAATCTCTTCCAGTGCACTGATCAGTTCTCCTTCCATATCAACCACAACTTCTTCATCATTCTCATCACTGACTATTCTTTCATTATCATAATCCTCTTTGGCCATAAGCATGAAGTCATTTACTTTATCTTCACATGAAGAATCGCTATCGGTGTCTTCTGAGGAGTCATCATTGTTTACACATAAACTCTTATTCTTATCAAATATTCTTGATTTGTGCTTCTCTTCATCTTCATAGTTTTGATTATGTTTCTTGTGTGGACATTTATTTTCAAAATGACCTATCTTACCACAGTTGAAACATTTGAAGGGCAGCTTACCTTGGTACTTTCCTGATCCTTTCTTTAATCTTCTCACAAATTTTGCTTCAATTTCATAAGGCTCACAATCCTCATTCTTATCTTCTTTAAATGATACTTCTCTAGAGGTGGTTTTATCTGTAACTATCCTCATTTCATATGCATTCAGCGTTCCTAGAAGTTGATCAAAATACAAAGTCTTTATATCATTAAGTTCTTCTATAGCCGAGACCTTTGGGTTGAACCTATCTGGCAGAGATCTCAAAATTTTCTGAACTAAAGAGGGTTCCTCATCACCAAGTGCTTTCATTGCATTTACTAGTTCTTCAACTCTCAGAAAATACTTCCCAATGGTTTCATCTTCTTTCATATTTAGCTTTTCAAACTGTACTCTATAGGTTTGAAGCTTGACATCTTTCACCTTTTCATTACCTTCATAATTGTTAATGAGTTTGTCCCACATTTCCTTAGCAGTTTGAAGATGCATCACCTTCACAAACTCAGCTTCTGCAAATCCATTCAAGATAGCATTCATTCCCTTAGCATTAAAGCTAAATTCTAACTTATCATCTTTGGAAGCTAGCACAACATGCTTTATGTATCCAGTCTCTACTACATCCCAGACATCAGCTCCTAAGGCCATTAGGTATGTTCTCATCCTAACCTTCCAAAAGGAAAAATCCATTCCATCAAATAGAGGAGGCCTAGTGACTGAAGTCCCTTTATGGATTGTCATGTTTAAGCTCTAGGATCTACCCTTAGATAGAAGGGGCCAACTCTGATACCAATTGTTGGACAACTGAGAGGGGGGGGTGAATCAGTTGTCACCATTCTTAAACAATTATGCTTCTTTTAAACTCTTTGCAGAAACACTGAATGATGATCACATTAATGCAGGGAAATAGACAATGGCACATTCAGCATCAGTCACATATATGAGAAACACAGAGACAGATATTTCCCGAGGAAACCCATACAGGGTAAAAACCTCTTTTTCTTTATATGATAAGTAATAGTTACATTCTTTACATTATCATACATATGAGCACCAACTCATAATGAGGCTACAACCTCTGTTTTGCAAGCTGCTACTTTCTAAGAGCACCAACTCTCTCTTTTCTCTAGCACCCACTAGAAGGAAGCACCAACTCCCTAGTTTCTCTAGCACCAACTAGAAGGAAGCACCAAATCCCTGGTTTCTCTAGCACCATCTAGAAGGAAGCACCAACTCCCTAAGTGTTTCCAGCACCAACTGGATGGAAGCACCAACTTCCAATCATACAGGCACCAACCTATATAACAGAGAACAAGAGCTCTCCCTTGCACCACCCTGCCACCCTGGTTTCTCTGGCTGCAACCAAATGGAAGCAACAACTCCCTATGTTCAAGCACCCACTTGAACTTCTGAGGACAACAATCCTCCCTAGCACCTCCCTTCCACCCTAAAATATAAATATTTGCTACTAAAACTCATTACAGTGATATAAAGTTATTCAATGGCTTACCATCCTTGTCGTTTCTCTGTTACATTGCTCTGCCCTGTCTGCATCAGTGTCTTTTGCACACCCCTTGCATTTTCTGTTCTTCTGCATTTTATGCTCTCTACTCCATATCCTTTGAATGCAACATTCCTCTACTGTGCATTTTCTGCTCCTGTGCTCTGCCTCCTTGCACACCCCTCAATTCTCCTCCACAGCGACCGCAACAACTCCAACAACAACGCCAACAACAACAACATCTCCTCTCTGTACCGTGTACTTATAGCTTCTGTGAACCTTGTGCATGCAATGTGCGAAATACCTCTGCATACGCATACCGCGCCGATATCCTCCACCTCTCGACTGCTCTGCCTGATTATCATGGTAACTCTTCAGCTTCTCTGGTGGTTTTCCAATGCGTTCAACATCACTGGGTGTTATGCTGAGATTCCTCAGCCTCTCTAGTAGTTGAGACTATTCGTATTCTCTGGCATAGTCGAGCTCTCCTTCTCTATTTCAGTTACAGGATCCAACCCTAATCTAGCTGTCAATTTCCTCCACAAATCGTCTTCATTCCACAGCCAGATTCCTTGTAACTCTTCAGCTCCTCTGGAAATCACACAGAAGTCTCTTTGCATCCTCTGGTAGAAACCATCAATGGTTTCTAGCAGTTATACTATAAGGATCAATATTAGCCCTTTGATCATGCTCATGTTCACCTGCACTGTTGGATTGATTCCATGGGATTTTGCATTCATTTCAGCATTCGACAATTCGGCATTCGTGTGACCATGCATCTCAACATTCCCATTCACGATCCCCGAAACGGAGCTTGGTTTCTCTAGCTCTTTCCTCCATCTCTCGTTGATGTGACCAAGGGCTGTGACCATAGCCTTATGCTTAAGGCACTTTTGCCATTTCTCATTTCGTGAGTCTGGAGATGAATCATCTCAACTCTCCAAGTCGCGATCTGTGAAACTCCGAGATGGAGCCGAGATCAATGGTCCACGATCTCGATGATTCTATGGTCCAGATCTCATCGTGAATTCACATTTCATGATTCCTTCGTTAGAGGTTCTTGTCACACCAAGAAACGATAGGCGAAACTTCAAAAAGGAGCTTAGATCAATAGTCCACGTCTTTTGGTGTATTGACGATCAAGATCTTTTCATGATCTCGCATCTCGCTGATCCTTAGATGGAGGTTCTCATAACTCCAAGTTACGATAGGAGAAACTTCGAGATGGATCTTTATGGTACTCTGATCTTTCGCCACGCGTCCTCTTGATCCAATGGTCCACGATTAAGTTCCAATTTTGCATATCGCGAAATCGAGATTCCTGTGGTGAATTTTCTTTGACATCTCCAACACATGATCCTTGAAACTCTGACATGATGTAAGTCTACTGATGTCACATGTGTTAAATAACTACCATGTGTCACCCTGATTTGTGACTTACATGTGCTTGGCATGTTGAATCATTCTAACACTTGTCATTACCTAGTTGTGCCACGTGTTCCTAGCTGACGTGGTTTGTTGACGTGAGTTGGATCGATGATCCATATGTGATCTTGGTTTGACGGATCAAATTACGTCACGATTTTTCATATCGTGAAATTTATATTTCTGTGGAATATATTACTTGTCATCTCCAACTCTCGATCGCCGAAACTCCGACAGGGAGTCGGATCAACGATCCAGATCAAAGATTGATCTAACGGCTCAAATTACATCGCGATTTTGCATATCACAATATCATGATTCCTGATGTTAATAATCTTTGACATGTTCAACTCACGATCCTCGAAACTCTGACATGGTTTTGAATCAACGGTCTAGATTCAACCTTAATTTGACGGCTGAGATTAAATGGAAATTTCATATATCGCGATTTCGAGAGGTTAGGGAACATCGTTCCTTTGACTCTCTAGTCAGTGAACTGACGATCTATCTCCACGTGTCCTGCCTGAAGATGGACGATCCTCCTTCTTTCGATATTTTGTGAGCCCTATACTCCTGGCACTTTAAAGATCATGCAAGTTTTCCTCAATCCAACGGTGGTCGGACTCTGCACTCAGATCTAACGCCTGAGATCTATCCTCCTCTTCAATGCGTTATTCTTGTCTATATTCAGATCTGACGGCCCTCATGCTGTCGGGAATTTTGGATGGGATCCAACGATCATAAATGATTCACAAAATTTACGGGACTTCATCATGCCTGATCAACAGTTTAGATCAATCCTTGATTTGACGACTGAGGATTGTTGCATTGCTAGTCTTCCTGACTATCACTCTGTTGTTGATCATCGCTGTTGTACTCAACCCATCATCGTTGTTGTACTTTCCATCAATGACAAGCATATGCTACGTGTAAAACATACCAAACATCCTCTACACTATCTCTTCTGATCTTATCGAGGTTTCTCTGCAGCGTCTTCCCAAAATACTTCTAGTGCCCGTCTGTTACATTCTTCCTGTACTCATGCCATCTTCATTACTGTACTTTCCATCAATGACAAGCATGTGCTACCTGTTAAACATTTCAACAATCCATGTATACTACAAGTGTCATCTTTATCTTTCCGTGCATTTTCACATACCTACATTCCAAATATGGCTCCATGGATGACCTCTATGGACCATAATATTTCCATAGAATACTTGTGTTCCCCAAATGGACTTCTGAGCAAGGATTTATTCCCTCTGGAAATAAATTGGTGTCAAAATTTTACCTTATCTATTTGAGCTATAACTTTCTCATACGAGCTATGTTTTGCTCATAGAGTAGATCGTTGTGTAGCTCTCTCTGAATTATTTTATTTTATTTTTACAGACTGACTTCGTAAAAAAATCATTTAGGGACTCAAAATCATCTTGCAAGTTCAATACCTTCAAAAATTTGAAAATTTCGTAGAAAATTAATTGTTTCATTGTTATAACAACCTTTTAATATGCACCATAGATCTCAAAATTGGGTGAAATATCAACCATTAATTTGAAATCTATCAGTGATCAATCATCAATATTTTCCTTTAGGAACATGAAACACCCTATCAAAAATGTCGACTTGACCATCCACCATCGACCCTTTCCTTTGGCGATCGACTTGCAAGACATCACTAAACCGACCAACCCGACCATCGACCATTGCCCATCAAATATTTATCTAGGAATAATGAAACAATTTACCAACTCAGTCAACCCAATCATCGACCATCGACCATTTCTATTTTCATATGAAAACACTTTGTCAATCCAATCGACCCGATCATTGGCCATCGACCATTTCTTGATTGGCGTGGAAACTAAGCTAACATGGGATAACACATGGATGTCGATGTGGGATGACACATCATATTGAGGTGTAAAATTGGATGATGTGGCATGACACATCGATGGTCACATGACATGACATGTCATTCTCATCTTTCCTTCATCGATGATCAACAGTTTCCCTTGGGTGACCCAAACACCTTGTTGAATTGGCCGACCTAATCATCAGCCATTGGGGGATCAATGATTCATCTTGTTGAGTGAACACCTTACAAAAATAGCTAACCCAACAATTGGCTATCATTGATTCTCTTTTTGAACCAACCAATTTGTCCCTTTGACCGATCCAATCATTTACCATAGAACCTCAGAGTTATTTTTTGGTGATTTAACTTATTTACGAATTTTCACTGACTCCCAATACTTAGTAAATTTTTGGACAAAACAAAATGAATCTGGGTCGTTGATCTCCAAGCCAAGATTATTTGGATTATCAACCAAATTCCTTTTTCCAACCTCATAAAATAGTCTTGGCCGTTGATCTACTAGACCTTTCCAAACTCCAAAAAACCTTATAAGTTTTCAAATCTATTGAAAATTAATTTGGGTTATTGATCTCTAAATCAAACACAATCTCGACCATTGATTCATCAAAATTCCCTCAACTCTACAATGACCATTAAAACATGAAATTTGACCTTCCAAGTCAAATTTTAAATCTGCAACTCTACATATTGAGGCCATTGATCACCACTGAGAGGGTTTTGAGGAAATTTCAAACTAAATGGTTTATAAATTTGGGGATTTCACTATGAAATTCATCATTTTCCCCAAATCCATCACAAAAAAATCTGTAACAAATTTTCCCAAATTCTCATCGATTCTTGGCCCATACTGGTCAAATGTTTGAACCAAATATTTGATACCAATCTGTAATGACCCCCAGTTGAACTAAGGATCATTACTATGCATAAAACACAAACAACTTATCTTCTAACTAATTTATTGTAGCTTACAAGCTATGAATTACACATATATTTAACTATTGTATGATGCCATTAGTTAAATTCATCTATAGTATTATAAAAAAACATGAATGTAGTTTAAATAAATCAATACATTAACATATAAATTGTACTCAAATACATAGTGAATGCACAACAATTAAACTCATAATGAAGCACAGAAACAAGATAAAACACTTATATTTTAAATCACTTATGCAACAAGATTATTGGGATGGAAGTTCCAACCAACCATAGACTTTTCATTCCAAAAATCAATAGCAAGTTACCCCCGAGTTGGGGCTAACAATCCACAAAAGAGGGCAGCCTCTCACTATACACTCACAACTAAGAGAATCCCACAACCCGTTGGTATTCTCTTACAACTATCCCCCTTGGAACCATCTTAGACATTCTCTTAGACCCTCCCATCTATTTTGTATTAATCGACCCCCATATTTGTCCATGTCCCTCAACATCTGGAATCATATTTTATTTATTAAAATTTAGAAATACAATTCACATATACATCGCTCAACTATAGCCATACATTATATCTACACTAAGAATTAATTAAACTAGGGATTATAATGGGGACGTCACATACCCAACAACCTTTGTACATTGTTTAGGCTATAGGGTACCTCAACAACACCATAAGATTTTCTCTCTGATACAAAAATCAATTTCACTAGCTTGTTGTGGATTTCAATAGAAAAAGAAAATTATAGAAACATTATTAGTCCATTTCAATATTAAAAAATAAATGCATTGTTATAATTATTTCATCCATAATTATGAAAATTAAATCCATACACACAGAATTGAAAAATCTAGAAAATAATAAAATGCAGAATAGAAATATAAAAACGTGATATTTCATGATATACTCAAATTACTTATCTTTATAGGAAAATAATACTCCAACTAGTTGAAAATGAAGGATGTTACTCTGAGCCTTATATACACTATCATACTTAATCTCTCTATGAAAAAATCCACCCCAAAATTGAGGTTATGAATCTATAAGGGTGAATTTCTAAGGTCTAGTTCTAATTCTTCTTACTCAACTCACAACCCAAAAACTATCATAAAATAGAAACATTTCTACAACTTTCCCAATATACCAACACTCTTCCCTCTTAGCCTACATAGCACTAAGAATGGGATCCCCTTATTTGGTAAGAAATTCCTCAAGCTATCCCAATTCCTTTCTAATGATCCATAATAGGATACATAGGGAATATCTTTGTTGGGACTCTAGGGTTTATGATCTATAGGACATGTTTCCTTCTCATAGCAACATAATAATAATTATCAGTAGTACATTGGCACCATCATAATCCTACCTAAATGTACACTACCAGGTACCAAAGGTAATATTTTTCCCATTCATCCAAACCATACAAAAAATTGTACCATAACAATAATGATAATCATCCTATATGCTCAAATTCCCAACATTATATTTACATTCCACCACTCACCATGTGGTCTTCATGAGAATCCCATGTTTCATATCTAATCCTAAACTTATGATCATTTAAAACAAGGATTAATAATAAAAAGTTTAAAGAATTTATGATATATCACTAGTTAAGGTTTATAATAAAGGTTTAAGGACTTGATTTAAATAATTCACTAAGGTCCTCTCCCCTTAGCCTCATTTCACTTCCCCCACTTGTGAAATCATAACCTCCAATTTATTTCTAGTGCATCTTTGTTTACACCATTTAGGGTTTTCATATTGTAATCAAATGTATAGTTATAGTTCACATATGATCTTAGATTACATCCATATATTATTTTCATTTACATTCATATTCTATGGTTAGAAATGGGGGTATCACATTCCCCCCATCCTTTGACTTATGCACCATCCTTGGTCCATATTGACATTATATACAATAAAAAAGTTTCTATCGAATTTTCAAAATAGATGTGAGTATGGATTCCATATGGTATTCTCTATCTCTCATGTTTCTTCCTTGGGGATGTAGTGGGTCCATTGGACCTTTACCTGCCCTATTTCTATATGTTGGCAAGTTCAAATGGCCTCCCAAGAAGGTAAGGGAGAATGCTCGATGGAAGGTCCCAATTAGAACTACTCTCATTTGGTGTAGTGTTTCCGACTATTATGTGGGCTTGGTTTCCACTAAGAATTAAAAAAAGAAAAAGGGGAAAGACAACAAATTGTCCCCCAAAGAGTTCTAGTTAATTCTAAACCTACTCTAAAACAAAAATAAACTAATATATAATTACTTCTAACCTATCCTCCAAAGGACCAAAGCTAATATATGAGTACAACTTAAAATGATAATTTTGACAACAAAATAGTTCATGGTAGCCAATAATATGTTAAAACAATAATATTTCATATGCCATCTCAAATAGTTGTAGAGGAGACATGTAACATCATACTTGTACTCATTACAAATCACAACAACATAATTATTTTAAATACTAAGCACACAAATAGTTCATATGATCAACACTAAGAAAAATGTAAACAACAAATATGTGTGTAGAGTTTTCCCAAAATAATTTACAAACAATTATGACCTCAAATATGGATTCTTATATTCATACATACATAAATAATAGTATTCTTAGTCTATACAATGAACACAATTCCTTAATTACATTCAATGAGTTCTCTTTTATAAGACAAGAGATACTCCTCAATTATTATGACCATTCACTTTGTTTCCCTTTGTTTTGTCATTATACAACTTCAAATTTCTCTTACATTTTTTTACATGAATAGATAAGTGTTATAACAGAATTTGAAGAAACTGTTGAGTAGTTCTTTTCATTTTATTTGTTGTTCATGAGTGATAATTTTTTCTAAAATATCATTAAATCTTCCCATTGGCGTCCTCTTCTGTTCTTCAAGTTATTATGGGTGCTCATGGTGTTATTATACTGATAAAAATCATCCCTTCTTCTTCTTATTTATCTTATCTTTCCAACGTGATATTACATGTCTGATTTCATCTCCTGTAGCTTCAGATATGACTTCTTGAACATGCACAACCCATTTTTTGATTAAATTTGGGCCTCTTCTATTTTTTTGAGAATTTCCTCCCTAAACATGTCAATACTTTCTATTCCATCATGTTATACTCTCTGTTATATTTTCAATGAGCTATCATGGGCCTGATTTCATTTCTTGTAGCCCCAAATATGGTTGTTTGAAGTTTGCATAGTCAATTCCCCCTTCCCCTCCAAATTTGTGACCTTCTATTCTTCACATTTTCTAGGGTTCCTTGTCACTGTTCTATCCTGAAATATTCTTCCAATGTATTCTTCTCCTCGATACCTTTCCAATGAGGTATCCTAAGCTCGATTATGATAACTTTAGCTTGTTGGAATACTGAGAGGGGGGGGAGGGGGGGTGAATCAGTATGATCACTTTATACCACTTTTAACCACAATATATATTATTTCACTTTATCAACGATGTTCAATAGTTTATCATCAATGTATCATCTATAATTTCATTCACTATATATATCATAAGCATGTAATCATAAGTAGCATCAAATAAACATCACATCAAGAGAAAAGTACACCATTGTTTACATGGAAACACAAATGGGAGAAAACCATATAATGATTTCTTATATATATCAAGAATTCATTCATAGGAAGCACCAATTTCTCAATTCTTCAACTGCAACTAGAAGGAGGCTACAACCCCCTATTTATAGACTCCAACCTGAAGGAAGCTACAACTCCCTGAATTCTCTGGCTCCAACTAGAAGGAGGCTACAACCCCTATTAGTATATTTAGACACTTATGAGTCAGTTAATATCTACCTGTCTAATGTGTCGTTAGGTAAAAGTGTGTTTATTTAGTATGCATTAGTATGGTTTTGTAGTTAGGAAATCTGATGGTCACTATATGTTCCTAACATAGAGTGATCTGAAGGTTCATATTCTCCTCAATCTTAACAAGTACATTGATCCATGTCTTAACACCCGATTGGTCCATGATCTCTATTTAAAGAGCATGGGGGTTCATTTTATGATGATCGATTGTGAGAAATCTCTTGTAAAATATCTTTGTAATCTTTTTCTTTTTCATTAATAAACTACTCCAAGTGGTAGCATTGGTTGGGGCCACGAATGTTTCCCTGTAGGGGATTTATTTTGTCAAAACATTGGTGTGTTGATATTTTATCTGGTTCTGTGAGTGGTTACTGAAGGTGTTTGTCCTCTATTTTTTCCTATTTTGGAATACCTGTGTTGTCAAACATGGTATCGAAGCCTGTTTGAAGACCCACTCATGTTGTAGATCGCGATTGTGAAGCTGAGTTGCCTCATCTTTGGTTTCTATGAGTTTCGTACATTTATGAGATGAGAGGACTATTTCATTATGCCTGGAGAGCTCGTTTCAGTTAGGAATGCTTTTCTTTTCACTCAAAAAGGTTTTTTTTTTCCAAGATACATCCATTTCAATCATATCCAGAGGTATAAAGCCTGGATACGCCCTTTTTGAATTTTTGCAGAGTATTATTTCGGTTTTTTATTGTTTGTTTCTGGGTTGCTACTATTTTAGATATGTGTATGCTATTTTCCTCGTGCCCTATGCGATCTTAGAAAATCATAAACATATAGGAAAGGGTGCATTTTTTGGGGTAAGATAATTGAGATCTAACCCTTGTTGTCATCGAGAAGTGAAATTGTTTTCTTGTGTGAAAATATTTTTTTATGAGCATGCTCTCCAAGGTCGTCTTCCACAATAACAACAAAAACAACACCCACAATCCTCCTTCTAAAAAATACAATATGTCTTTCTAACTCACTTGGTTAAAAGTTGCCTTATTAAGTAAGAGGTCTTGATTTCAAGTCTCATTTTTGTTACTTTTTTTGAAAAAGTTCATGCATCCATTGTAAAGTGTATTTCACTTCAAGTATAAAATCGAATCACTATAAGTAGCTTTAAGATTTTATTTTAAAGTTATTTCTTTTCATGAAACTTTCTTTTATAAAGTAACTTCATTGTAAAAGAGTTACCCGCTTCTTTTTATTAAAGTGGGTCACTTCATAAATAAACTTATTTGTAAAAGTGAGGGCATAAATTTCACATCCGAAGTCTGTTTTCAGTGCTGTTTTTTTTCAAAACCGCCTAATTTTTCGAGGTCTTTCCATCCATATCATCAATTTCATTTTTTTAAATCCATATTATATACATATTTAATATGGCTTCTTCCAATGATATTTTTCTTACCAGCACTAACTACTACCAATGGAAATCCCATATGGAGGATTTATTAAGAAGTAAAGGCCTATAGCAGATTACCTTGGTTCTATAGAGTGATATGGACACACACCAACAATTTCAGGAGTCAACTGCCACCTAGTCTAGTCTCTCAGGCAATTACGAGAGTGGACTACCACCTAGATGAGTTAACTAGTCAACTAGTCTTCAGTTAATTGACTGAAACAAAGTGTAGTGAGGAGTATATCAATGAATCAAGGGTAATGTACCAGTCTGGTGATGAAACTAAGGCTAATTCGCATTAGCATGGTGATGATCCCAATGTTTCATGGTGACAAAACCAATGTAGCATCTAGACTCAACTCAACTAGTCAAACTAAAGTGTCAACTGAAAAGAATATTCGCCAGGTGGAATATTCACCCCTAAACTTTAGGAGACTGAATAATGAGAATAAACATAGGAAAAACCTTAGAAACTTAGGAAAAAAAATCCTATGTGTGTGTGAAGTAGCTCCATAAACCTCCCTGAACATCACTATGGTGAAAATAAAGAATGGGTCTCGACAATGAGGCCATGTTAGGTACCCAAATACAAAAGATGCATTGAAATAAAGTGAGGAAAGAGGGAAAACCTCATGGGAAACCACACCCCCCCCCCTCAAGGTACAATATATGTAAAAAGAAAAACTACAGTTGCTAGGAAACTATGTCCTTCACTCCAAGACAACTTCATAGAGAATGGAACTTCTACTCAGTGAAGGTATTGGTGAAAATGTTTGTCATTTGTTATGTTGAAGGAAAAAACTGTAGGTCGATGATCCCCTCATGTACTAAGTTCTAGATGTAGTGCATTTGAATATCGATGTGCTTCATCTGTTGCCTCTGAACTGGATCTCTATAGAACTTCAGAGTTCTCTGGTTGTCACACCAGATGATGATCGACCGATGAAACTAAATTCCCAAATCAATGAGAAAATGTTGTAGCCACATATCCTGAATGGTTATGTTAACTACCCCTCTATACTCTTCTTCGGTTGAAGAAAGAGAAATACCATGCCATCGGAGCCTGCTTGAGGCCATAAAGAGACTTCTTCAATCAACAAACCAAAGATGAATCCTACATAAATCCACGGGGATGATCCATATAGATCTCCTCAGAGAGATCACCATGGAAAAATACATTCTTCACATCCATCTGATGGACTTCCTATCCCTTCATTTCCACAATGGCAAGTGCCAAATGTATGGAATCCATCTTCACTACTGGAGTGAAGGCATCAACATAGTCAATTCCATGCACCTGTTGAAATCCTTTGGCAACAAGCCTGGATTTGTATCTACTAATCTGTCCATCCACTGTGCTCCTGGTCCTGTAGACCCATATGCATATGAAAAGTTTCCTTCCAGAAGGAAGGGGAACTAGATCCCAAGTCTGGTTCTCAAGGAGGGAGTTGTACTCCTCCTGCATGGCAGATTCCCAAAAGGGATTTCCAATAGCCTCTCCATAAAACTGTGGATCTGAAGGCTGAACCAAGAAAATATGCCTAGAGGGAAATGGTTCAGTGGCAGTGAGTGCAATAGGAGGCTCCTCGAAATCATATCGATTCCTCCTAGTATCTATTGGATCACCAACAAGATTCCTTGCATCTTGAAGAGTAGTTTGTGCCCACTTGGGCCTCTTCTCTAGCTTTGCATCTGCATGTGGATGCTCTGACTCTGCATTTGAATGTACTAACTTTGTATCTGGATCATTTGAGTCCTATGAATCATAAATCTCATCTGAAGAAGAGTCGGCATGTGCATTCTCATTGTTAAGAACCAAACATCAATATAGCATAGAAAAACCTCAGGAAAAGTACTCAACGCCTTGAAAAAGAGATAATTTCAGATAATAAGCCTCTTCGAGGGGGAAACCTCCTTTTACCCCACTTAAATGTTCAAGTACA
>ML777758.1:52287-68996 GCA_009831015.1 Picea engelmannii | reverse complement strand
ATGGCCTAAAGCCGACATAAATAAAATAACATTACTAATCTAAATTACAACTAATGGCCTAAATCCGACATAAATAAAATAACATTACTAATCTAATATGCCCCAATTAAGTGGTAATGAGCCAATATTAGGGCTTAACACTCATCATCTCGAATGTTATAAATAATAGGTGTGATCATTTAACCATAGACAATATAGCAATATTGTCACCCAACCATAGGTCGAATCCACCCCTGAGCACCTTAACCTTGACAGAGAATAATTTTGGAAGAAAACCCTAGGCTTAATAGCCAATCAAGGTAGTGCACCTCTCTCCAAGGCCAGTGCACCAAGCAAGAAATAACCAAAGGCCAAGCAAAAAGTCCAAACCATAACCAATAGAAAATCCAATCCAAAATTGAAATTTTCCGGTTGCAACACCTGCAACTACAAATCCTCTTCAAACTTGTGCACCATTGGCCTTATGCAGTTGTGAGAGGTGAGGTGACAAATGAGATCTTGTTTCTTGTATTTATATTTTTTTTCCTGAACTTTCTGGGCCAACTTCTCATTCTGGAGGCTAAACATTTAATATTAAATATTTTCTTTAGTCGACTTGTATTCTAGGGTTTTTTCCAATGCTTTAGGGTTTCTTCTTGCTTCCCAAAATATTATATTCTCGTCAGGGTTACATGTGGAGGTAAATACCTCCCGCAACTACCATAATATCAACACTCCCTCCTAGTTAGGGAGGTATTGAAGCTAATGCTATTGAGCACAAACATATCATTCAATCGGTAGCATCATCATAGTTGTACATGCTATATCATGATTAGATCATGAGAACCATTAACACTATCCTCTGATAACATAAATTGCATCATCTCTTGAAGCCATACTCCATCTGAGTAATTAGGCATGATGTTGAATAAGTCACTCACTCCACTTAGTGATACAAGGATCATTCTTCTAATCCAAACATATGTCCTAGAAGCATGGATGTCCCAACAAATGATAAAATATACGCCATGGAATACAGAGACCATTCCTATAGGAATGTAAATCTAGGACTATTTTCTAATCGATTCATATGTACCATAGATATCTGTCTCACCTATATGCCTTAGAAAATATCAGTCCTGACCCATTTTCCAAATCGGGCCACAATCTATGCCTTAGGAAAATACTAGTCCATGACATGTCAACAAACTGTCAACCTAAGCCTCGAAGGAATGAGAGATCTGCAAGGTTTAGGGTTTTCATGCTCCAACTTCCCTCCCACCCTGACCACTTATGACCTCCTCTGTACGCATTGAAAGCTTCTGCACCTTGGCACTGAACGCCAAAGAATAATGGGAATAGAAGGGGGGGGGGGTGAAATCCCCCTCTTACCGTAACATCGTCGCAAATGATCCGAAGAACTCACGAATGCCCCATCCATCCTTTGAGTTTCCATTTCACTTATGAGACCAA
The DNA here is from genome assembly GCA_009831015.1 of Picea engelmannii. Taxonomy (NCBI): domain Eukaryota; kingdom Viridiplantae; phylum Streptophyta; class Pinopsida; order Pinales; family Pinaceae; genus Picea; species Picea engelmannii. Next base: position 67,544 of record ML777758.1, on the reverse strand, counting down.
TACCTACAAGAAGAAATGGATGCAAGCAAAGAATCAAACATGGATGTTGAGTCCGCACATCCAAAAGTAGCTCGGGCTTGGATACCCGACAAATGCATCCCCCAAGCCATAGTTGCACCCAGGTACGACATCAAAACCACCAGGATAGGGGAGCATACGCAGTTCATGAGAGACCGTGCCCTCATAGGAAAATTCCTAGGTCTCTAGCATGGTGGAACCCCAAGGGATACTATGAGCTCCAACTAAGCTCCAAAGGATTCTTTACAGTAATATTCTACAACCTAGAGGACACGGACATGATCTCTAAAGGGGGGGCATATTTCTACAACTCGCCTAGACTTTACCTACATTTCTGGACAGACCTCTTCTACCCAGAAAAGAAAAACTTTGCATATGCACCGGTGTGGATTCACCTCTATTCCCTACCTCAAGAGTTCTGGTTAGAAGAAATTTTACTGGGCATAGGAAACACCCTGGGTAGATATGTCAAATCTTCTGAAGCTACCAAACAGATAAAATACACCTCTTATGCAAGGATATGTGTCTATATGAACATCTCTAAAGCTCTGACAAGCACAGTTACTCTAGAATGCCAAGACAAGGAATGGGCCCAAACCATAGACTATGAAAACATTCCTTTCATATGTCAAAAATTCCATGAACCTGGACACCTTTTCAGAGACTTCCCTCTCAATGCCCCCCCAAGAAGATAGTTGAAGAGAAACCAAAGGAAGGATTTACCTAGGCTTGAAATCAAAGGAGACAAGTGTAGAATAAGCCCACAACCATCAATGGAAGACATAACCCAAATAATAATTCATTTGAAGCCCTCAATCGCCTTCTAGAGGAAGAAGAGGTGGAAAAACCCCACAAGTATGCGGGGAAAGATCCCAAGAAGAACAAGGAAGATCATTCATCACAAGAGTATCAAACTCTAGAAAATCGAGCAAATCCACAAACTCACCCAGTCTTCGAAAAAGAAGCACAAAGAGAGGAAGACACAGTCATGGAAATGGATGAGAAGGGCCTAGCAGAAATTGACCTAGACGGGTTAGAAGAAGCACTCAATAAGAATGATCTCCAAACCTTACTAGAGAACCAACTCAAGAAAGTTCACAAAGTATTTATGGACTCATCAGTAGGGGCTACATCCAGGTTGGGGATCAACATAGACCCAAACCAAGATCCAAGAAAAAACCCAAAATAAAACAAGAGAGGAGGCAGAAAATCGGCTCATCAGCTAATAAAGGAGGTAGGAAACTATATGATCATCTCGGGATAGATTCAGAGGCTCTCAGAGAGCTCCTTCTCTGACCCACCAAAATGTTAACTATGAATATCCTCACCTGGAATATCAGAGGCCTAAATGGAAGATCCAAACAAAGGATTCTCTGAAATTGCATCAAGATGGAAGACCCTGATAAAATCCTGATACAAGAGACAAAATGTGCACGGAAAATTGCAGAAGACATCCTTAAGAGATGTTGGTGCAGCTGCGAATCCCATCAAACAGACTCAAAAGGCACTTCAGTAGGCCTGGAAATACTTTAGAATCATGTTACAACCATCCTTGATCAAGACTTCTCCACTCCAAGTACCATCACATCGTACTATAGAGCCATAGGTTCAGATAAGGGGGGAATGATCACAAACACCTATGGTCCACAGAAAAGCCAAGGCAAAGACCTCTTTCTTCAAAGCCTGGCTTTCTAGGCTCTCTAGATGAGAACAAGCATTGGATCATCGGGGACGACTTCAACATGATTCTCATGCTGGAGGAGAAAAGAGGGGGGAAAAAGTGCCTGGAGAAGGATAGTGTAAAATTACAAGAACTCATAGAGAATATTTGACTGGTAGGCATAGAGAATGGAAATGGTACCTACACCTGGACCAACAAAAGATCGGGTCACAAAAAAATAGCTTGCAGGCTAGATCACTTTCTCATTTCATAAACTCTCCTTTTGTAAGGCCCCCTTGTATATTCCAACATCCTCCTGAAGGAAGGCTTGGACCACTGGCCGGTTTAGCTATGGGTTGACACCATCACCACCCTCTAGTTAAAACCCTTCAGATTTGAAAATTTTTGTCTCTCCCATCCAGACATCCAAGAGCTATCCCATCACTGGTGTGTAAATGGAACAAATAAGTCTTCGGGAACATATTCCAAGAAAGGAAACTACTGGAACAAAAACTAGAGGACCTTTAGAGGAAAAACATTCACTCAGGTCACACTATCACTCAGCAGCAGGAGGAGAATGAAATCAAAACGCAATTGGAGGAAAGATACAAGAAGGAATAAATCCTGTGGATACATAAATATCGGGTTCAATGGCTCAACGAGGGAGAGAAAAACACCAAATTCTTCCACTAATCCATGATCCACATATGCCACATCAATTGCATTATGAAGCTGGAAGACCCACAAGGAAACACCTTTCTCACTCACCAGGAAATATCGCACGAGTTTCAAACTTCTACAAGGATCTCCTCTCAGAACCAAAGGTGGATCGCACCTCAACAATAGAGTGGGTAACCCAAAATATCCCAACTATTATCACCCAGGAACAGGATGAGGCTCTCATGACACCAATAACACAAGCATAAGTGGATCAAGCTATTCAATATTTACCCTTATCCAAGGCTCCAGGCCCTGATAGATTCACCACAGACTTCTTCCATTCCTATTGGCCAATGATAAGGGATGAAGTGTGGCGGCTGGTGGAGGAATCACATAGCTCAGGCGAACTTCTTTCGGTACTAAATGCCACTTTCCTCACCCTAATACCCAAAGAAGAAAGAGTAACAAACCCAAATAATTTCAGACCCATAGCACTCTGCAATGCGATCTACAAAATCATCTCCAAGGTCATATCTCTAAGACTCAAGCCAATTCTCCCCTTCATCATTTCCAAGGAGAAATCAAGATACGTCGAAGGAAGGAAAATCATGGATAGCATCATACTTGTCCATGAAATCATTCATTCACTCAAAATCACCCGCACTCCAGATATGCTTCTAAAACTTGACCTTTCAAAACCTTTTGACAAACTAAGCTAGTAGTACATGAAATCTCTTTTATTGGCTTTCTATTTCAATAAGGATTAGATCTCTTGGATAATGAACCTCATTTCCTCAAACTTTTTCTCAATCCTTGTCAATGGAGTCCCCTCTCAACCCTTCTCCCCTACAATAGGAATAAGGAAAGGTGACCCTCTATCCACTTTCCTCTTTGTCATAATGGTTGAGGGCCTAGGATGCTATATCAAGGCTTCAATATAAAATGGTTCCCTCCAAGGCCTCCCTCTTCATGGGTTACAACTGACAGCCTCACATAGCCAATTTTTCGATGACACAATGCTAATGAACACCCCCACTATGTAAAAAGAAAATAAGCTAAGCTCCATCCTCTCGGATTTCAGTGAAGCCTCTGGAACGACCTTTAATCTGTCCAAGTCCGAGCTCTTGTTTTTTAATACTCCTGAAGCAATTCAAAAACACCTTTCTCAACTCATGAATACCCCCATTTTCACTCTGCCTTCTCGTTACCTGGGACTCCCTCTCTCTAACTCAGTAAGGAGAAACATCTCCTGGGACTCTCTCCTACTCTCCATTTCCAGCCACCTCAGCAATTGGACCTTTCGTTCCCTTAAACTTCCAGCCAGAATCATCCTCTTAATGTCAGTCCTTTAAGCCATCCCTACTTACCTCTTCTCATCCCTAGATTCCCCCCAATCAGTCATAAATAAAATAAGGAATCTGGAAAGAAAATTTCTATGGCATGGACATAACCCGAACAAAAAATGGGCCCTAGTCAGCTGGGACAATGTTTGCAAGCCCAAATCTTTAGGTGGTCTGGGCATCCGAAACCCTAAAACTAAACAACACCATGGGACCAAGAATTTGGTGGAGATGGCTCAAAACCTCAACAGATATCTGGGAAAAACTCTAGAAATGCAAATATGCCCCAAATACGCATCAAAGACATATTATAAGAATGCAAGAGCAAATTCAAGGCTCCAACATCTAGAATGCAGCCTGGAAATATCGATCACTCATACAGGAACATGCTTGTTGGGAAGTTCACAATGGAAAGAATGCCCTATTCTGGATGGATTCCTGGCAGCAGATGCCACCCCTACAACTGGAAGAAAATCTACAATCCTACGAAAATCACATTCAAGATATTGCCACTCTCAAAGTGGAAGATTTGTGGAAAGATACCCCCAACAACTCTCCCTGGCTAAGCTAGAAATCTACCCATCAGGAACTCCAAGTGGCAATGGAATGTGACCTGCAGCACTGGAAACAAGCAAAATCCCAAAGGAGAATCCAGAACAACACAGACCAAGACATTCTCATATGGGGATACACACCTCATGGAAGATTCACTCTCAAGGAGGGATACACTCTTCAGGAGACATTCCATAATCTCCAAAAATATATCATCTAGACAACAATATGTAAATCAAAACTCTGGCCCAAAATCTTTTCATTCCTCTGTCTTCTACTTTAGAACAAGATCTTAACCTGGGACAATCCTCAAAGACGAGGCTTCATTGGCCCCTCAATTTTCCATCTCTTCCATCTCCAAGCAAAAACCATGGAGCACCTCCTAAATAACTATCCACTCAGTGAGAACATCTGGAACCAGGCCACTCAACTCATGAGAAGAACTAAATGAGTTAAAAATAGCATCATAATCACCATCGGGAATTGGGGTTCTGGTTCCTTCAAAAGTCTTATCCTGAACAAAACTTCACAACTCTTACCAGGCTTCATAGTTTGGAAACTATGGAAAGAGAGGAACATAATAATCTGTCATTCCTAGCCCTCTCCTCCCACCCACCTCTGGAATACAATACTCTTGCATCTCCAGGAAACTCTTTAGCTACAATTGTGGGCCAAGGAAGACTACCCCACTGACCCAGGTGAGCTCTCTCTCCTCAACTCTTGGGGATTCTCATTTTCTCACTCCACCCCTCCTCAGCAGCCCCCCCTAAATTCAAAGGACCTCAGTTCCTCTGAGTGCCCCCCTCCGTCTGGCTTCCATAAAATCAACTTTGATGGCACATCAAAAGGCAATCCAGGACACTCAGGTTATGGAGTGGTCATAAGAAACATCATGGGCCAAATTTAAAGTTTCATTGCAGAAAATATCGGATGTGACACTAACAATTCAGCAGAAATTTGGGGTATTATCAAAGGAGTGAAAATGGATTTAGATCAAAACCTAACCTATCTTATCATTGAAGGAGACTCCAAAATCATAATAGACTTGGCAAAAAAAATCCTGAATGGGAGAGATTCAGGGAAAATCACTCCCAGTTGGCGCCTCCTTGGCCTTGTTTATAGCCTCCAGGCACTTCTTAGACCGTCCCTAAATCTAAACCCCTCACACAATCAGTGAAGTGAGAAACAAATTGCGGATAGACTGACCAATGCAGGGGTTGAATCTATGCAACAGATCATTCTTCACGACTCTAGGCAGTCCCAAAGCTCACCCCTTTTTCTCCAATGCAAGGAGCTTGCCCACTAGGACAGCCCTAACCTAGACAGGGTGTCACCTTTGATTACTTATAAATTCTTCCAATTAAAAAATGATCAGAAGCTCAGGAGAGAGGGCGACCAAAAGCATCAGCCTAGAAGATCATCAACCGACAAATGATATTGGGAACTCGGTTATCGGGATTTTGGAGCATGAAGGAAGTTGTTTTCCAAAGTCGCAAAGCCACGAAACGCGAGAGAGGATATGGAACATTAGAGCACGAGAATATATGTACTATCGATCTGGTCTCATTGATATGATGTGAGAATATTTCGGGAACTCAGAAATCTGGAGTTTGAAGTATGGAGGTAGCTACTTTCTAAATTCGTGAAGTTGTGAAACACGAAATCGTGAAACAGAAGAGAGGATCAGGACTATTGAAGAACGAGGAGATGACTTGAATAGTTCATCTATTCCCAAAGGACTCACAAGTTTGGGTATCAAAAGATGACGAACATTCAATCCTTTTTTATCCCGAAACACAAAGTCCTGAAATCAGGAGAAGCGAAGAGTCACAAAATGCAAGCCTGCGATTTGACCGTAGCTTCTGGATCAAGGAAGTTGTGGACCATTGATATGATGTAAGTTCGAGGGTTCAGGTTTCAAAAACGTAGAGCAAGCTAATATTTTGACAACGTGAAGCACGACATCACGAAGAAGATCTTAACCGTTGGCTACAGGCCATCATGGACCGTTGATCTAATCTGAAGGTTTCGGGGATTTGGACTTTGGGAAATTCATGAAAGAGAAATGTAATCTTGTCACCAATAGTTCTGTAGTTTTTTTGTAAGATTACAGTTGTCATTAGTACAAGGATCCACTTTTATTTACAAAAAAAAAAAAAAAAACTATCAACCTGGACCATTATCTACAGAGAGAATACCTATCCACCAACAATTTGTTCTATCTGGAGCATTCTCTGCCTGGAGAATGTTTTTCCACAAGCACATTGACTATCCATCTAGATGATAATCATTTTCAGCACTACTGATAGTCTACATGGTAATCAAAACAGTGCCATTCAATAGAACACAACTGTGTCTATCCATAGTAGTACACAACTACAATCCAGTGGTATACTACCACACCAAGTAGCACACAACTACTTAATCAGTGACACATAGTCACAACCAGTGGAACACATCCACCATAGTAGTATACATATACTTTCTAGAGACATATAGTCTCCATAATAATCATATCATTTGATATCAACTTGCATAGAAAAAAATATCATGATATAAACTGAGTTATCTGGGTCATTCTTCCACTCACATATGTGATATTTGGAAGAACATATTCCCTTAGAAAGTAAAACATCATCCATGGGATATCTAGACTATTCTTCTCAAGCATAGAAGAATAAATGTCCCTAATTTTTCAGCCTGGACCATTCATCCAACACTAAACATAGTGCAACCTAGATAGAATGAGTCTGCCCTAGGAAATGCTTGTCCCTGATTGTTGAACCTGGACCATTCACCCAATTGGGCCATTCCTCCGTCACTAAACATAGTGAAACTTTGAGAGAATGATTCTTCCCTAGAGAATTATTTTCTGAACCATTTTCTAATGGAAATGATTGTCCTACACCAACCTCCAAAACAGACCATTCTTTGAAACTGCTCACAACTGTGAACTTCGAAAGAATGATTGCCCAATGAGGCAGACCATTCTAATTGACCACTACTCAAAGTGACTCCCAAGAAGAATGAATATCCTAGACCATTCCCCCACATTGGCCATAAGGGGAATCGTTGTCTATGGTACACCAACAATCTATTGAACCATTTTCAATACGAAAATAACTGTCCGATACAGACCATTTTTTGAATTGTAAATTGCTTGTCCGTCAGAAATCTCAAACCACTTTCCGAACTGGAAAGGAACTGCTCATCCTGGACCATTTTGTGAACTGAAAAATGACTTCCCATAAATCAATAACACATCAGTGATCCCTCCCAACCTGGGATTAATCTCTTCCTTTTTCAATAAGGAAGTCGTCTCCACGAGCTCCATCTTGTTTCTTGAGTACGCAAACGTATTCATCTTGGACAGAGGATTTACAAAAATATTTGTTATCTGCTCATCTGTGAAAATATATTGGAGAACCACTTCTCTTTTCTGACTTCATCATGGAGAATGTAATGCTTGATCTTAATGTACTTTGGATTTGTTTGGAACATTGGTTTTATTTGAAGGCTTCATATAGATATAATCATTACAATATATCATGGTTCAATTCAGTATTTTTGTTTCCTTCTAGCTCATGACATCGTGGAAAGGATCAAACTGAAACATATCCAAGTATCACTTCTTCTTTCATCATGAGAGTTTGTCATGGATTAGAAATTCATCATCTGAGACTTCTGAGTAACTATTCTGATACACTATCTTTGTCATAGAAATTTTTCACCACACTTCTGCTATATATGAGATACTCTGCATCAAGTTGTCTGAATCCATGCAAGGTCTTCTTATATCTGCATACATGGGTCTCCTTGTGGTATACCTCAAACCTTGATATTGCTTTACATAATCTTCTTCCTCAAGTGCTCTATTGGGAGAACATCCTTTTACAACCAATTGATGTAAACTTCAATCCATGGATATTATAAGAGAAATAATAGCTCAGATAGAGGTATATCAAGTTTACGGGAACAAGATGTCATCATAGTCTTATCCCTCCATCTGGGAGAATCTCTAGTTCTGAATCTCACAATGCTTCCATTCATAAGTCTTTCATAGGCTGTTCTTCATCACAACTTTCATTTCTTCTACTTGATTGCTTCTAGTGGGTTCAAACCATGTTGGTATTCTTGTGATTCTCAATATAATGACTGGTTGTTCTATTTTTTCTTTCTCTCTTAGAATCTTCATGTTCTTCCTCATGTTTCTCTTTATCTCTTGGGTCCATGGAGTTTTCTATAGATTCCATGCCCTGACGATTCCAACTTCTTTCTTTCATCATAGGACCATGGATGTGAATGGACAACTAGGGATACTTTAAGGAATCTTGAATAAGACTTCTTCTAAATTCAAACTGAACACATGTTGCTTTTCATGGCTACTACCATCAATGGGAACATGGATAGATACTTCAATGGATCATATTATTTTAGGATTAGCTCCCTCCTAATCCTTGCTTCATGCATGAATGCATGCTCTTCTTTTGGAATTATATAATCATCTCCCTTATTGCCTTCTGCAAAGTGTCACATGTCTTCTAGTTTCCTCTTGATTGTTGACTTCTTTCTATTTTTACTTCTTCCAGGTTTCTTCAAGTTTGGTTCTTATCTTACAGCTATTACTTATGTAATAACTTCCACAAGAATTGTTACCAAGGATTGTCAATGTAATTCATCTTTTCATGTATATTTCTTGACTTGTAGTCATCGTGATAGCAATCCTTCTCTTGTTATTCTTCCATAGGTATTGTTTCACTTGAGCATCTTATATTCTAAGAAATATATATGTTATATATGTACAAAAACTATGTAGAAATGGTATGTACAAGAACTATGAAGAATATTGTTACCTTATCTTAGAAGAAGAAGTCAGTTTTATCCTACTTGACTTTCTTTGAGGGTTCCCTTTCTTCGGTAACTATTGCTTCGTCTGTTTCGTTCCTTTTCTTTAACTCATGACAATGGTTCTTGTAGTGACCATATTTTCGATAGTTGAAGCATTGTATCTTTGACATATCATTTTCTTGATTTGGTTTCTTCCTTGAGCCAAACTTCTTCTTATTCTTGAAATTCTTTAACTTTGTTGTAAAGGCTTGATCATCATATTTCTTTTCGGATTTCTCTTTTGCGTTAATCCTTGATTCTTATTGTGCACATCAAGTCCAAAGTTCTTCAAATGTGGGATACTCCTTTATTTTGTTCATTCTTGTGGAAAATGCATCCCATGTCTTGGGAAGACCATTGATTACTATATTTACCATTTCCTTCTCTGAAATGATTTCTTCAATAACTTTTAGTTGATCTCTTAACTGAGAGATTCTCACAAGGTATGATGTTATGTTGTCATCATCATTCATTTTCATGTTATTGGAGCTTATTATTTAGACTCATTACTTGCCCAATGTTTCTAACTGAGAATAAATTATTTAGGGCATCATACATATTCTTAGATGAGTCAAGATGAAAGATGTAGGGTATCAAGTGGTCTTTTACAGAGTCCACTATGATACTCATGGCATTGATGTCATTGTCTTTGAACTTATCTGTAACTGCAATGTTCTTAGGTTCCTTCTCTTTTCCTTCTTCAAACCGTGGTTCCACGATATTTCCTTTCATGATATCCAACACTTTATTCTTGGTGAGGATGAGATCAATCCTTTTATTCCATGCTATAAAGTTAGAAGCCCCTTCTAACTTGTTTTCTGAATTCATAGAGTAAATCATGACTTCTTTGACTTTGTCAACATTTGACTTTGAACAAAAACTAAAACTTGACATCTTAGCTTGCTGGGAGTACCAGGAGATATGCTAGGCTAGGGCGCAGTAGGATATCCAGAAACTAGGTCAATATCTTCACTTAATATGCCTCAACAAGAGGGTTAGGGTTTCACTTTTGCAGCAAAAACTGGTTGCAACTACAAATATAACTGAGAAACATCCTCCAAATCTATCTTCCAGTGGTTAGACTATCTGAAGATAGTGTGGGCCAATAAATTTTAGAAATAATAGGCGTGATCCTTTAACCATATAAAATATAGCAATATTTTCACCCAACCATAGGCTGAAACCACCCCAAAGCACCTTAACCTTAACAGAGAAGGATTCCAGAAGAAAACCCCAGGATTTATAGCCAATCAAGGTAGTGCACCAAACAAGAAAAACCAAAGGCTAAGCACAATTTCCAAACCATAACCAAGAGAAACTCCAAGCGAAAACTAGAATTTTCCAGTTGCAACTGCAGCTCTTCTTCAAACTTATTTACCACTAGCCTTATGTAGTTGTGCAAGGTGAGGTGACAAATGAGATCTGGTTTCCTATATTTATACTATTTTTCTTGAATTGTCTGGGCCAACTTCTCATTATGGAGGACAAACACTTAATATTAAATATTTCCTTTAGTCGACTTGTCTTCAAGTGTTATCTCAAATGCTTTAGGGTTTCTTTTTGCTTCCCAAAATATTCTATTCTCGTCAGGGTTACATGTGGATGAAAATACCTCCCACATATACCATAATATCAACATCGGACAAGTGGAAGAATGAAGGTGTCTGCATATAGCTGTTGAGGTACATGCGAGAAAATTTCCTTGAATTGGACACTTCGCTCAATGATGAGTCAGTCTGATGAAAGATCAATAAGTTTGTATCCATTCACACTGTCGGGGTATCCAACAAATATACATTATGTGCTCTATGTATCAAGTGCTTTCCTCTTTTCAGAGGGAACCTGAGCCCATGCACGTGAACCAAAAATATGAAAGTAGGTCACTTCCAATTTGAAGTCACTCCAAGCCTCGTAGGAGGTCTTATCCTTGATAGATCTATGGGGATATATTTTTTGGATTTAGGTTGCACAATTAAGTGCTTCGGCCCATAGTCTCTATGGTAGTGACTTTTCATGTAGTATGCAAGATGCCATCTCTTTTAGAGATATGTTTTTTTGCTCAACAATTCTGTTTTGCTATGGAGTATAGGGAACTATTTGCTGCAATTGAATCCATGCCTCATGACAAAGATTCTGGATCTCATGATTGACATACTCTCCCCTGTTGTTAGTTTGGAGGAATTTTATTTGATTTCCGAAGTGTGTCTCAACCAGGGATTTGAAATCTTTGAGGTGTTGAAGGACCTCAGATTTTTTCTTGAGAAAGTAAATCCATGTGAAACATGAGAAATAATCAACAAAAATGGGAACAAAACTCACTTTGTTGATTAATGGATGTAGAAAAGGACCCATGAGGTCACTATGGATCATCTCTAAAGGAGAAAAAGTTCTATGAGTCTTTCCTTTGTCGAATTTTTCTTGAGGGTGTTTTCCAAGAACACATCCCTCACAGACTCCTTTGGAGAAATGAATGTCTGGTAGACCATCAAACAATATTTTCTTTCTAAGCTATTACATATATATGAAATTCATATGTTTGAATATTTCAAGCCATATCCTACTACTTTCATCAGCATGGGTAAGCAGTAAAGAATAATCTGGTTCAATAAATTCAGAAAATGTATACAATATAGATTTATGATTTACCTCACCGATAGAAACCTTGGAATTGGTTTTCATGTCATAGATGTCCACTGCATTTGGTGTGAATATGAATTTATTTTTGATGCCATAATTTTTCATCTGATACATGGAGAGAAGGTTGATGTAAAGTTTGGGAATGTGCAACACATTCTCGAAGCTTTTGTTGGTGAGTTCAATCCGTCCTTTGTCAGTGGTCTCAATTAGAGAGTTGTCCCCCATTAGAATAGGAGGACCTTTGCATGCATCCAATGAAGAATAGACTACTTTTGTGTCATCCATGTGATATTATGCTCCTAAATCTACGATCCAAGCATTGAGAGAGGAGTTGTTGGCAATCAAGGCATGGCTAGAATTTCATTCTTGGGATTTTGATCTTCTGGATTCTTCTTCTTGGCACCCTCGGGGATGCGATATAAAAGGTTGTTTTGTTGAATTATTTGAGTCATTAGATCAATTTTTCTTGCAAGCATGCATATTTTGGTTGGAGTACTTTATGGAAATACATGCATTTCTCCCCTTTTCTTCCCTTTCCACCTTTGGATCCAGAGGCGTCGGTGAAGGGTTTTGAGTACCCTTCCTTCTTCAAATGTGCATGATCTTTCCTTTTGTCTTTATATTTAGATTTCTGATATTGATGGTGAGCATCTTGCAAAGTAAGTGCATGCACCTTTGGGCCTTTGATTTTTCCCATGTTCATGAGCTTGGTTTTCTCTTGTGTCAGGGATTCGATAAATTCTTCAAGAGAAGACATCTTCCAGGTGGCTCCAAAGGTGAATTTGACAGATTGGAATGTTGATACGAACACAGAGAATTTAGGACCAATTTTGGAGAGAATGGTGAGAACCATTTGTTTCTCCTCCTTAGATTTATCAACCCCGCAAGCTTTGAGTTGCGACAATAAATCCTTGAATTTTGTAAAGAAATCTTGGATATTGTCTAATATTTTAGGATCTAATGTGATAAATTCCACCTCAAGCATGTGTCCCCTCATCTCATCATGTTTTCCAAAGATCCCTTCCAATATGTTCAAGGCTTCATTGGGAGTCTAACAGGAAGATATGTGAAAAAGGAGATAGGGATAAATAAGACTGCAAATTGTTCTAAGTGCTTCATCCATTCGATTTAAATAATTGGATTTTTATATGGCTGATGTCGATTCTATATCTGTATTCAAGTTTAACCTATACATTCCTCTGGTTTGAAGATGAATCATTATTCTCTCCTTCCATGCAAAGTAATTTTAATGTGTAAGAATGAATTCTTTTGGGAAATCCATCTTTACGATGTCTTCAATCTTTTGTACTTGCAAAAAAATTGGTGTATTTTTTTTCCAGTCGTTTTTCGACTATGATACCATGTAAATGTGTTGAAAATGCACATAATATATCTATATATAAAATACCATTCACATTTGCAGAGAGAAATTAAGAAAGAAGAAGCAAGAGAGAAAGAATAGAAGAATTCTCATTAACCATTTGAATAATGAATAATTTGCACATGATATACTCTGTATAACTAAATCAATGTGAACTGGAGGAGAACCAATGCGCCATAGTGGTGGTATATAGTTCTCTAGAAACACACCAATAGTTTCGGGAGTGAACTACCACCTAGTCTAGTCTCTCAGGCAGTTATGGGAGTGAACTGCCACCTAGCTGAGTTCACTAGTCAACCAGTCTCCAGTTAACTGACTGAAACAGAGTGTAGTGAGGAGTAGATCAAGGAATCAAGGGTAATGCTCCAGTATGGTGATTAAACAAGGATAAGGTGCATTGTCATTGTGATTATACCAATGTTTCATGGTGACAAAACCAATGCAACATCTAAACTCAACTCAACTAGTCAAACTGAAGTGTCAACTGAAGAGAATATTCTCGAGGTGGAATATTCTCCCCTAAACATTAGGAGACTAAATAATGACTAATAAACATAGGAAAAACCTTAGGAACTTAGGAAAAAGAAATCCTAGGTGTGTGTGAATTAAATCCAACACGTTCTAATCTGGCTAGTACATATTATGTGTTTGTATATACCTTTTATGCCATGCTAGAGGCTCTAGGGAAATATTATCAAAAAGAGTCCTTTTGTGATGCTTTGATTAGAGAGAAATATAATTTTGTAAAAATTGGAGTGATCAACATTACAGGTACCTCCAACAAAGCCTTAGTCATCCAACATAAATATAAATCCAAGAATCCCGAGAAGAAACATCCTCACCAAAAAAACAAGAAAAACAAGGGTCCCAAACCCACTCAGAATTCTTCATCTCCTAATAGTGACAAAGGAGAAAATTCTAAAAATAAGAAGACTGACAAACATTGCAAATTTTGTGGAAAAGATGGTCATGATGATTCCAAATGTTTCAAGAAGATGGCATCTTTAGAAGCAACGGTGAAGAAGCACAACATCGATATTGATTCTACTTCTTCTTATTCTTCTCATGGACATGCACTTTCTGCTTATGGTTTCTCCTTCAATGCAACTTCTACTTCTTCTTATTATGAGTGGCTTATTGATTATAGAGCATCTTATCATATAGATAAGGATAAAGCCATATTTTCTTCTCTAAATGAATGTAACACCAAGAAAATACTTGTTGGTGATGATATATCTCTTAGTGTTGTAGGATATGGAATTCAAGTAGATAATGGTCATTTCAAAGATGTATTATGTGTTCCAATTATTTATTTTAACCTTCTATGAGTATATCAAATCACTCATTCAGGTGCAGGTAAAACAGTAGAGTTTTCACCTCACCAAGTTGTAATCAACAATCTAAAATATCCTATGCATGTTCTTGCAACTGGAATTGTTGATGATATTACTAGGTTGTACAAGTTTGACAACTTTGGGTCATCATATTTTCCATCGGTTTTTGTTTCTCATAGCGATGACTTGAGAAAACTTTGGCATGAGTGGTTTGGTCATCTAAACTATCGTTCACTACAACAACTATGTAATCAACAGATGGTGACTAGTCTTTCTCTTTTTTCATGTAGAGATGGTGTTTGTTCCGATTGTGTTCTCGAAAAACATCACCGGGACAATTTTGACAAACCTTCCTCTTGGAATGCCTCGATCCCTTTATGGCTTGTTCATAGTGACTTATGTGGTACACTTTCTTCTCCTTTTTTTGGGTGCAAGTATTTCTTAACTTTCATTGATGAATTTTCTAGACGTACCTGGGTTTACTTATTAAAAATTAAGAAAAAAGTTGTTGACAAGCTTCTAGCCTACAAGGCCCTTGTAGAAAAACAATGTTGGACTTCAAATTCAAAGGTTAAGAATACATAACGGAGGTGAATATGTGAACAATAATTTTACAAGTTACTGCACTACACAGGTCATCCAAATGAAACACACTATTCCATATACACCACAACAAAATAGTTTTGCTAAGAGAAAGAAACGTACATTAAAAGAAATGGATAATTGTATGATCCAATCTAAGGGATCAAGTCTAAAGTATTGGGCAGAAGCCATCAAATGTGAAAATT
>ML777758.1:41228-52237 GCA_009831015.1 Picea engelmannii | reverse complement strand
TCCTGATGAGAAAAGGAAAGCATTGTAGCCTAAAAGTGAGAAGTGTATATTTGTTGGTTATTCTGAAGATGTCAAAGGTTACAAAATTCTTCAACCACATTGTAATGAAATTATTATTAGAAGAGATGTTAAATTTGATGAAACTCTCTTTTCCTGCGAGCATAATTATATGATTGTGCCTTCTTCAGCCTGTGATCCATCTTTGATGTTTTTTCCTTCTTCTATTCCTATTTTAGTTTCTTCTTCAGATGATGACAGTGAGGATAAAAATCCACCTCCACCTTCTCACCTTCCTCCATATGAGTCCATTGAACCTAAACTAGCACCAACACCACTTCTTCCTAGATGGGTTCATTCAACATGAGAAGAAGTTGGTGATCTTGTCAATGATCCTTTAGATTAGTGTTGGACACGTTCTCAGTTATAGCGATCCTCTTCTCTTTTGGCTCAAGTTTCATAGACTCATGATCGAGAGACATTTGCAGAAGCCTCAGGTCAACCATATTGGGATACAACAATGAATGAAGAGTATCATTCTTTAATGGAAAGTGATACTTGGGATCTTGTACCTCTTCCAAAATGAAGAAATCTTGTCATATGTAAATGGTTCTACAAAACTAAGTATGCATCATATGGAAGTATTGAAATACACAAGGATTAGTTAGTTTCCAAAGGATTTTCCCAAATTGAAGGAATTGACTATAATGAAACCTTTTCCCATGTAGCCAAAATGAATTTCATTTGCCTTGTCCTTTCCTTTATGGCCTTACATAAAGGGGAAGTCCATCAAATGGATTTTAAATAGACCTTCTTGCGTGGGTATTTGAAACAAGAAATATACATGCAACAACCTCCTGGCTATGTCCATAATGACTCCGGCCTTGTTTGTCGCCTTAAGAAATCTCTTTATGGTTTTAAGAAAGCTCCTTGAGCTTGGTATGCCAAAATAGACAACTTTCTTATTGACACTGGATTTTCTAGATGCCATTCTGATCCTAATGTCTATACCAAGAAAGTAGGAGACCATGTCATAACCCTTGTCCTTTATGTTGATGACCTTATCCTTACTGGTAGTGACTGAAAATTTTTAAACCATGTGAAAGCCAGCCTTAAGAAGAAGTTTGAAATGACAGACTTAGGGTTTTTGCACTATTTCCTTCACCTCCAAGTTTTGTAAACCAATGAATGAATTTTCCTTTTCTAGTCTAAGTATACTTGTGACCTTCTTCGTCGCTTTCACATGGAATATTTTAAACCAACCCCTTCCCCCTTCTAGTCTGGAGTCAAGCTTGCTTCCACCTGTATGTATCCCGAAGTTGATGCCACCTTGTACTTTCATTTAGTTGTTAGTCTCTTATACTTGACTCATACCCGTCCTGATCTTTCCTTTGTTGTTGGTCTTGTTTCCCGATGATCTGGATCTCAAGAGATGATATATGGATGGCTTGAATTCCAAGAGAGGAGGAGCTTAGACATGCCAATATTGCATGAAAATAATAATGGAAAAAAATGTAAATGAAGTACTCGGGAGGTGAGGATAAAAAAGGAGCCTCAACTCTAAAACTAATTACTATTAAAACACTTAGAGCTAATTAATCTCATAGTGAATAATATAAAATATGAGAGAAGCAAAAATGAGTAACTCAATATTATGAGAAAGATTGCTAGGCCTTGATATAGCATTACAAAATGGTCCTTTGGACAAAGTTAAAAAATCTCATTAAATGAGTCTATTATTAGTATAATAGATATAACTACCTAGCTAACTAAGTAGTGGAAAATAAAACCCAATACAATAATGGAAAGAGCTCATTAAATGAGTCTCTATTATTATAATAATAGATATAACTACCCAACTTACTAAGTAGTGGAAAATAAAACCCAATACAATAATGGAGAGGTGGGACTCTCACTGACCCATATGGGAAACCTCTTAGCCCAATTAATTAATGAGGAGGTGGGCATCTACTTGATCCACATGGGAAATCTATTAGCTTTATAACTTTACGAATTTTGCATCAGAATTTAGACCATATACCTCCTAAAATTTGGATCATTGCTCCCCCCTTAGGAAATGATGGTCCCCATCATTTTACCCATGCTACAAAGAGACCCATGAGTACAATGTTCTAATTCTCAATGAAGGGAAGGGTTTTTTGTGGTTGACCCATAACCGTTTACATTAATAAAAATGGAAAAAGCATGACTTTTGAGGCTTTGAATCTCCTTCTACAAATTTATTCATAACTCCAGCTACAGGTGATGAAATCCAATTCCATCGAAGACCCATTTGAGATATTGGAGATATATTTCTATCAGTATATGGAACTTGTTCTGAGGTGGCCCATGGAGTAATAAAACCCAGGCCAAAGTTGAAGGGCATGCGACCACACTGGTTATAGAAATGTGTTATTTCAAACAAAGATATCTCATAAACCAGACAACAAAATTAAATTCCGTGAAATACCCATTTGATATATTGAAGAGATATTTCTAGCCATATGTGGAAATCCTTCTGTAGTTTACTGAGAAGGGAGAAAAATACCATTTAATATGGTGATATGTGTGGCCTCCTTGGTTCAAATACATGCTGAGATTCAATCGATGATATCCGTCAAACCAAGAAGCCAAATGAGATTCTGTGAAATACCCATTTGACATATTGAAGAGATATTTCTAGAAATATGTGGAACTCCTTATGTAGTTTATTGATCAAGGATAAATATAAAAATTAATATTGTGGTACATGCAAACTCCTTGGGTCAAATACATGCTAATATTCAATCAATTATATATCTCAAACCAAGAAGCCAAATGAGATTTTGTGAAATACCCATTTGATATCTTGAAGACATATTTATAGCCATATGTAGAACTTCTTCTATAGTTTCATGATCAGGGAGAAAAACACCTTTTAATATGGTGGTACACGTGACCTCTTTGGGTCAAATACATGCTAAGATTCAATCGATGATCTCTCTCAAAAAGGGAAGCCAAACAAGATTCTTCGAAATACCTATTTGAGATATTGAAGAGATATTTCCAATGAGATATGGTAGAGCCTCTGAAATGATGCGCAGAGGTTGCAACACCTCTTTGAAGTTGGATGAGTGTATAGGGCCACAAAGGATGGCAAGGGTTTATCAAGCACCATGGGTTTTTGTAGAGTTTGTTGAATGATGCAGGCGCGCCCGCAGGGCACGTCCACTCACAGGATCTTCTCTTTCCTCAGCCCAAAGAACACTAACCGGTCCTTCTATTTCCCTATCGGGAAATCTACACCCATAGAATTCTTCGCGCGATCCCC
Organism: Picea engelmannii; assembly: GCA_009831015.1. Lineage (NCBI taxonomy): Eukaryota > Viridiplantae > Streptophyta > Pinopsida > Pinales > Pinaceae > Picea > Picea engelmannii. The sequence continues at coordinate 48,930 of ML777758.1, read as the reverse complement.
CTCTTTACTTATCGGGGAATCGGACTTCGCGGTATTGCGAGGTCAATGGTCGAGCGCTAGACTCTCGAATCCCTGAACACCGATGTGAGTCAATGCTGACCCTTCCCTTCCGTATCAGGACTTTCTGTATCACAATTTCGCTGCTCGCAATATCAAGCCATTCACTTTACCGACTCTCGACTCACGATATGTCAAAACTCCGATGAGCTCACTTCTTTGACTGTTCAATGATCCCTTATCTCGTCGGGACTTCTCCTATCACAATTTCTCTATTCGTGATGTCGAACACTTCGTTTTACCGACTCCTGACTCCCGATATGTCGATTTTCTGACACGCGTGCGAGTTGACCTTTCAATGTTCTGTCACCTGTATCGGGAATTCGGGGTTCACGATTTTGTGAATCCTGATGCAATGTTTTCGACACTTCTCACTGCGAACTCCGATGACTTGTGCCACCTGTCAACCTACCAATTCCACTGTGGTCCCACACTACCTTTTAGCTATCGGGATATCGCGGATCATGATTTCTCGATTCCCGTGGCAATATTTTGGAGTTTCAATCCACGAAACCTTGATGTGCGATCACACGTGTAAATCCAACGGCCCTTGTGGCCCGGATCAATGGCTCTGCCCCTCCTGAGCTTTAAACCTACTGAGAATATGTCACCGTATCTCCCCTGCACCTTCTTTAGATCCAATGGTCCACAAAACGTCGCGAATCCTCCTTAGAAAATGTTGACCATCCATCCTTTCTTGATGATCCCTGCGAATGACCAAGCGTTCCTTCATGGAGCTCGTCCTCATGTGCACAACTTGCGATGCCTCTTACGAACTTTGTGTCACATCTTCCCCACGCTGTATTTCCACAAATTCGAAGGCCTATCCTTCCTGTTCTTTCCACAACCTTGCGTTTTCTTAGAAAGACCTCTTGCTCGCACTCCTTGCGGCAACCTTTAGACACTTCCTAAGTGTTGAAGTCTTTTGACTCTACGCACTCCTATAGCAATAGTCCTTCGATACTTCACTCAGGTTCGCAACCCTGAGATTCTTACCCGGCTTGTACACTCCTTGCATAACTCCTGTGCCCAACTGCACCTTTGGGTGAATGAGAACAAAAGCTATCTCTATCTGAACCCCCTTTGTCAACGCACTCCTTGCAGGAACTCTCTGGCTCAAATAGAGAAACAATTGAAACTCATTCTTTCTTCCCTTCAAACTTCAAACTCAACCATGAAATCATATACACAGCATATCAAAGAAAATGTATAACTGGAAGCAAACATTCATGAGCACACCATTAAGCATCAATACACAAAGAATAACACACAACCATGAATTTGAATCAGAACTCTTCTATTAATTCAAATGTCTGTACATGGGTGTTCTTACACAGCTCTCTGCATGCTCTTTCTCTTCTTTTCTATGCTCTTCCTGCTTCAATAATAATACAAATGCACAATGAGGGTGTCTATATCTCGTTTCCCTCTTGCGCTCTACAAACTGTCTAATCTAGAATTAAATTCTATCTAACTACATTAACTATCTTAAATGCCTCCTACCTACCAAGGACGAGAGCTAAAGGCTCAAGGTATGATTACAATATACAAGTGCACCTCTTCTTAAATGACTTCATTTAAGATCACGCATCATCTTCAAGGAAATTTCAAAATTTGTGTTGGCGCTTTCCAACTGTCCAATTGCTTCCGCGCTGGCTCATTTGATGTGGGCGATGCTTCTGCATCATACTCCCTCGCTTGAAAACTTTCATGGGCTCCTGTCCATGAACTCCTGCATGCCCTTTTCATGATTTTGTATCTCTGCTTCGCTTTCCTAGCTGGCATATTCAACTGGGTGGTTCTTCCACTTGACCAGATTCTCAAAGTATTCTTTTCTTCTGGTCCTGTTGCTCACTCTCTTATCCAGTATGCACTCCATCTGCGGCTTATTTGCAACTGGCATCTACTTTTTCCACTGAACCTTTGATTGTTCATCACTTTCAGTCTTTGTTTCCCCCGCTCTGTATGGATATAAATCTGAGATATTGAATATCGGAGAAATTTTGATCCCATCGGGTAATTCAATCTCATAAGCATTTTCTCCCATTTTCTTCAAGACCTTGCATGGCTCGATTTTCTTCATCTTCAATTTATTATATGTTCCTCTCGGGAACCTTTCCTTTCTCAAATGTTCCAGAACCAGATCACCAACTTGGAGCTGAAGTTTTCTTCTATGCGGATCAGCTTTGCACTTATACTCCTGGCTTGAATTCTGCAGTCGCTCCTTCACTCGGCTGTGAAGTTCCTTCATCGCTTCTGCGAAATCTTCTATACTAGTGCTCCTAGTTGCATTCTGTTATGAATCCCTCAATTCAGAAATTCCCCTTGGCTGCATGCCATACACAATCTGAAATGGACTTTTCCCTGTACTCCTATTCACTAAGTCATTATACGCAAACTCTGCCTGCGGAAATATATTGTCCCAACTGTTGTGGTGCTCTATCACCAAAATTCTCATCAAGTCTCCCAGACTTATGTTGACCAATTATGTCTATCCATAAGGTCCTCCAAAAATTCCCTATGAACTTCGTATCTCTGTCTGAAACTATACTCCTCGGCAACCCATGAAGTCGAATGATCTCTTTGAAAAACAGATTTGCAATGTGAGTCACGTCACTGGTCTTCTGACATGGAATGAAATGTGCCATTTTGGAAAATCTATCCACTACCACAAAGATTGAGTCAACACCTCTTTGTGTCCTTGGCAACCCTAATACAAAATCCATGCTAATCACATCCCACGGCCTTTATGGTATGGGAAATGGTTGATAAAACCCTGCATTCTGCTTCTTCCCCTTCGAATGCTGGAAAATTCTACATCTGTCCACAAACCTCTTGACCTCTGATCACATCCCTGGCTAAAAGTATGATTCGCTTAGCTTTGTGAATGTTTTTTCAAGACCGAAATGTCCTGCCAATCCTCCACTGTGTTTCTCCTTCAACAAGTTCTCCCTCATGGAACAATCTGAAATACATAGTTGATTGCCCTTAAACAACAATCCTTCCTGGATCATGTATTCGGCCCACTGGCTTCTATATCTAAGAACTGGATTCTCAGCTACTTCATACACTTCCTTGAAGTCTGGATCATCTTCGTACATGTCTCTGAGATCATCAAAACCAAGTGTTTTGACTTTGAATTCCTGCAACAACAAACACTTCTTGCTCAAAGCATCAACAACTTTGTTAGCAGTACCAGAAATATGTTTAATCACAAATGTAAAATTTTGCATATACTCAACCCATTTGACATGTTTCTGATTCAACTTTTCCTGTTGAGTCACAAACTGTAATGCATGGTTATCACTATACAAAACAAATTCCTTCGGGATCAAGTAGTGCCTCCATTTCTTTAATGCCTATATGATAGCATAAAACTCCTTGTCACATGTGGAGTATTTCAATTTTGCCTCATTCAACTTCTCACTAAAATATGCTATCGACCTGTCTTCCTGACTTAAGACTGCCCCGATTGCAAACCCACTTGCATCGCATTTCACCTGAAATGTTTTTCGGAAATCAGGCAACCCCAGAACAGGTTGTTCCGTGATTTTCCTCTTCAGAAGATTAAAACTCTTCTCATCTTCTTCTGTCCAGTGAAAATATTTGTGTCTTTTCTTCACTGTATCCATCATCCCTGCGCTAATTCCACTGAAATTTCTAATGAAATTCCGGTATAAACTAGCCAATCCATGAAAATTTCTCACCTCAAATGTGTTCTTCGGTGATGGCCAATTCTTGATTACCTCCACCTTATCTGGATCCATCTTCAACTCATTTGAAGAAATAATAAATCCCAAGTAAATGAGTTTTGTCTTCATGAACGAGGATTTCTTCATATTTATCAACAGCTTCTCCTGCTACAATTTCTGCATCATTGTAGCCAAATGCTTAAGATTCTCTGCCACTGTTTTACTGTAAATCAGTATGTCATCCAAATACACAATGACAAATTTCCCGATGAACTCCCTGAGGACTTTGTTCATCAACCTCATGAAGGTACTTGGTGCATTTGTTAAGCCAAGCAGCATAAGAAGCCATTCATACAACCCTTCATTGGTTTTTAAGGTTGTCTTTCATTCATCACCTTCCCTCATGCGAATCTGGTGATATCCGCTTTCAAATCAATCTTTGAAAAGAATCTTGCTCCACTTAAGAAATCCATCAGATCATCCATCCTTGACAATGGAAATATGTACCTGATGGTTATCTTGTTTATCACCCTTGAGTCGGTACACATCCTCCAACCTCCGTCTTTCTTTGGACTGAGTATTGTTGGAACAACACATGGACTCAAGCTTTCCCTGACCAAACCTTTGTCCAACAGCTCATGGACTTTCCTTTTAACCTCTTCATTCTCCTATGGAATCAATCTATACGCGGTTTTGTTTGCAAAACTGGCTCCTGGTATGAGGTCAATATGATTACTCACACTCCTGATCCGTGGTAATGAATGAGGTAATTCATCCATGACTATATAAGCGAACTCTCCCAACAGTTCCTGAATCTTCTCTGGCAAATCATCCACTCTTGTGCTGGTCAAAACAATCCTCGGCTTCCTAACCACAATGAACTGTGGATCCTCCTTCTTCTTAACCTTTGTAAGAAGTTCCTTCCCACTCATGAGAAGTACTGTGTTGCTTACTTCCGGCTTCACCTCCTTATCCTTTATCGGAAGCAACATGTGTGTCCTCTCATTCTTTTCTAGATTGTATGTGTTCATTCTCCCATCATGAATCACATTCCTATCATATTGCCATGGTCTACCCAACAATAGATGACAAACATCCATAGGAATGACATCACATAATATCTTATCATTATATCCTCCTATCTTGAATTCGACCAAGCATTGTTTAGTAACAGTTACCTAGTGTCCTTTCTGTAGCCACAAAACTCTGTATGGGCTCAGATGATCAATCATCGCCAGCTCCAGCTTCTCTACCATCTCGGTCGAAACGAGATTGTCCTTGCTACCACTATCCACAATGACCTTGCATACCCTATCCTTGGTCTTGCAAAGCAGTCCTAAAAAGTCTGGTCCTTTGGACTGAACTTTCCACCTCCTTCTCGGGTGTCAAAAGGACGTTTCGCATCATCAACAATCTTCTACCTTCAACATATTCTAATTCAACATCTCGCCTCTGAGCTTCAGTGATGTGAGCTTCTCCTCCATCTTTCTTTTTCTTTGGAAACTCGAATGACTTGTGCCCATTCTTTCCACATGTGAATAATGTTATTACTCCACCTCTTTCTCTTCCTCTACCTCTGGTACAAGGAAAAGTGTTTTTGTCAGCATAATCTCCTCTCTGCTCATTATGTTGTCCTTGTTGTTCAACATATGGCTCTCTCTGTGAGGTTCCACCTCTCTCTGTGTGAGTCTAAGGTTTCTTCCAATCTTCTTTGGGCTTCTAGTTTCTATCCTGGGAAACTGACTTGCCTTTGGGCTGACTTCTGCCTTGACCCCTCTGACTTTTCTTTCGTCTCAGCTTCTCTTCTGCTTTCAGAGCCATCTGATAAGAATCTTCCACCGTCCAGATGGTTACCATGCTCATCTCATCTTGGATATCATATCTTAGGCCATTCATATATTTTTCTACCTTCTCATCATCACTCTCCCGATGACCTGCCCTGATGTTCAATTTATAGAATTCCTCCGTGTATTCTTTCACTGTCATCAGCTTCTGTCTCAAGTTCTGCATTCTCCTGAACAGAGAAATTTGATAGTCCCTGGGGATGAATTTCACCTTTAGCTCCGCGATCATCCTGTCCCAACTCTTGATTTTCTTCTTGCCTTTGCAGTGTCTGTCAGCTTGTATTTCATCCTGTTAGAAAAACAGGACCACATAGCAATAAAATAAAACAAATGCAGAAACAAAACATAGAAGACACACAATACAAGAGAGACACAGATTTACATGGTTCACCCAGTGTGGGCTACATCCACCAGAGAAATTGTCAGGTCCTTCCTTTATTATTATCCAACAAATGAAGAGATACAACCTACAGCAAAACCCGTTGTAACTTCCTCTTCTTTCTCTCATAGTATCCTCTCTCAGAATACAATATTCACCATCAATCATAGCCGCGATACATTTCCCTCATAAAATAAGGTTGCCTTCTAGGGAAAAAAAAACCCTAACATAATCTCTACCATTAGATCTGTGACCTTATAATGAACGGTCTAGATTTACAATGAAATTACAATATACTTTTATAAGGCAATTTTTGCTTCAGGGGCTTTGCCCCCGAACCCCTGTTGGGGGCCCGCTTGCCCCCAAACCCCCCAGCCGGAGGGATGGACCCCTCGGACCCCGCAGAGGGGGTACCCCCCCTCTGCACTCCCCCGCGTGGAAGAGTGTACAAACTTCTGGGGTGTAAATACTTCATGGGGTATAAACATAGCTGAAAGCAAGGACCTCTGAATCATGAAGATAATCAGGCTCCACAACCAACAATCTCCCACTTGGATACTGATCTCAACAACTCCACCGCTGCTGTATATGCTGGACTCTGAACCTTCTTGGCCCTGACAAATTTCTCATCTTCATCTTCATTCTTAAAGACCAACTGAAATTGAGCAAGAACTCAGTTTCTCCCTGGTTACTCCCTTTGTTAACATGTCTGCAGGATTCTGGCTAGTGTGTATCTTTTCCATCTTCAATTGTCCATCTTCCAAGGCGGATCGTATGAAGTGGTACCTCAACTGTATATGCTTAGTCTTCGAATGGAAGGCTGAGTTCTTTGCAAGGTGAATGGAACTCTGACTGTCACAATACAACTTGTTGTTCTTCTACTTCTTTCCCAATTCCTCCATAAACCTTTGTAACCAAATCATCTCTTTACTAGCCTTTGTAGCAGCAACATACTCTACCTCTGTTGTTGAAAGTGCAACAACCTTTTGCAGTTTTGAAATCCAACTTACTATTGTTCCACCTATAGTAAAAACATACCCTGTGGTGCTCCTCTTGTTGTCTTTATCACCTGCCATATATGAATCAACATATCCCTATAGAAAAGTGTCTGAACCTCCAAAACATAATGCATGTGTAGTAGTACCTCTCAAATACTTGAGAATACACTTTACTACCTCCCAATGTTCTTTACCTGGATTGTTCATATACCTACTCACAACTCCCACTGCATGTGCAATATCTGGTCTTGTGCAAAGCATTGCATACATCAAGCTGCCAACTGCTGATGAATATGGGACCCTGGACATGTATTCTATCTCCTCCTGTGTCTTGGGAAACATTTCCTTAGTTAATTTGAAATGGCTGGCCAAAGGTGTACTAACTGGTTTTGCATTCTACATTCTAAGCCTCTCCAACACCTTCTTTGTGTATTCACCCTGAGACAATGTCAGTTTGCGATTTTTCCTGTCTCTTGTTATTCTTATACCAAGGATTTTATTTGCAACACCCAAATCCTTCATCGCAAATGAATTGGATAATTTCTTCTTGAGCACATTTATATCCTGCATATTAGACCCTGCAACAATAATGTCATCTACATACAATAGCAAGATAATAAAGCTTCCATTTTCTAGCCTTTTAAAATAAACACAGTGATCAGAATGACATCTACTATAACCCTGTTCTGTCATAAACCTGTGAAACTTCAAATACCACTGCCTTGGAGCTTG
>ML777758.1:15387-38159 GCA_009831015.1 Picea engelmannii | reverse complement strand
CATAAAAGAGGGTTGCCTTCTAGGGAAAAAAAAAACCCTAACATAATCTCTACCGTTAGATCTGCGACCTTATAATGAACGGTCCAGATTTACAATGAAATTACAATATACTTTTATAAGGCAATTTTTGCTTCGGGGGCTTCGCCCCCGAACCCCCACTGGCGGCCCTCTTGCCCCCAGACCCCCCGGACCCTGCAGAGGGGGTACCCCCCCCCTCTACACTCCCCCGCGTGGAAGAGTGTACATAATTTTTGGGTGTAAATACTTCATGGGGTATAAACATGGCTGAAAGCAAGGACCTCTGAATCAGGAAGATAATCAGGCTCCACAACCAACACATCCCACCACAATGTTGCATGTCCCTTCAATCTAGTGATAGCATGCTTGACTTTCCTATCTTCTTCAACATCTTCATAGTCGAAGTAGGTGTCAAGAGCTCTAATATAGTCTAGAAGCTCTTCTGCATCCAAGTTTCCCTCATAAAATGGAATGTCCATCTTTGATTTTGCACCCATCCTTGCAATAGCTTTGATCAAATGCTCGTTTGATGCATCTTCAGATGCAACTTCCTCTTCTCGCTCAGCCTCAAATTCACTTTCAGAATCACTCAGATCCCCCGTACTGGCTATGCGCCTTTGCACTGTATCCATGTCTTCAAGACTGGCTCGAAGATCACGCATCTATCTCTCCATGACTGGATCTGCCATCTGCCTACCTCTTCTCCTTGGCATTTCCCTATCCTCTGGATCAGATGATTGCCTATATCTCCTCGGTGGCATGGTGAATTCTCTTCTCTCTTCTATAGAGAGCAAAGAGTCTTTATGCACTCTGATACCACTTGATGTAGACGCGCCTGCAAGGCACGTTCGCTCACAGGATCTTCTCTTTCCTCGGCCCGAAGAACACTAACCGGTCCTTCTATTTCCATATCGGGAAATCTACACCCACAGAATTCTTCGCGCGATCCCCCTCTTTACTTATCGGGGAATCGGACTTCGCGGTATCACGAGGTCAATGGTTGAGCATTGGACTCTCGAATCCCCGAACACCAATGCGATTCAACACTGACCCTTCCCTTCCGTATCGCGATTTCTCTGCTCACGATATCAAGCCATTCACTTTACCGACTCCTGACTCACGATATGCCAAAACTCCGATGAGCTCACTTCTTTGACTATTCAATGATCCCTTATCTCTTTGGGACTTCTCCTTTCGTGATGTCAAACACTTCGTTTTATCGACTCCCAACTCCTGATATGCCGATTTCCCGACACACGTGCGAGTTGACCTTTCAAAGTTCCGTCACCTCTATCAGGAATTCAAGGTTCGTGATTTTGCGAATCCTGATGCAATGTTTTCGGCACTTCTCGCTGCGAAACTTCGATGACTTGTGCCACCTGTCCACCTTCCAACTCCACTATGGCCCCACACTACCTTTTAGCTATCAGGATATAGCGGATCATGATTTCGTGATTCCCGTGGCAATATTTTGGAGTTTCAATCCACGAAACCCCGATGTGTGATCACACATGTAAATCCAACGGCCCTTGTGGCTCGAATCAATGGCTCTGCCCCTCCTGATCTTTAAACCTACTGAGAATATGTCGTCGTATCTCCCCTACACCTTCTTTAGATCTAACAGTACATGGAACATCGCGAATCCTCCTTAGAAAATGTTGATCGTCCATCCTTCCTTGATGATCCCTGCGAATGACCAAGCATTCCTTCGTGGAACTCGTCCTCCTACGCACAACTTGCGACGCCTCTAATGAACTTTGTGTCATAGCTTTCCCATGCTGTCTTTATACAAATTTTAAGGCCTATCCTTCCTATTATTTCCATGACTCTGCATTTTCTTAGAAAGACCTCTTGCTCGCACTCCTTGCGGCAACCTTCAGACACTTCCTAAGTGTTGAAGTCTTTTGACTCTGCACACTCCTACAGCAGTAGTCCTTCGATACTTCACTCAGGTTCACAACCATGAGATTATTACCTAGCCTATACACTCCTTGCTCAGCTCCTGTGCCCAATTGCACCTTTGGGTGAATGAGAACAAAAGCTATCTCTATCTGAACCCCCTTTGTCAACGCACTCCTTGCGGACACTTCAACTACACTCCTTGCAGGAATTCTCTGGCTCAAATAGAGAAACAATTGAAACTCATTCTTTCTTCCCTTCAGACTTCAAACTCAACCATGAAATCATATACACAACATATCAAAGAAAATGTATAACTGGAAGCAAACATTCATGAGTACACCATTAAGGATCAATACACAGAGAACAACACACAGCCATGAATTTGATTTAGAACTCTTCTATTAATTCAAATGTCTGTACATGGGTGTTCTTACACAACTCTCTGCATGCTCTTTCACTTCTCTTCTATGCTCTTTCCTTCTTCAATAATAATACAAATGCACAATGAGGGTGTCTATATCTCGTTTCCCTCTTGTGCTCTACAAACTATCTAATCTAGAATTAAATTCTATCTAACTGCATTAACTATCTTAAATTCCTCCTACCTACTGAGGACAAGAGCTAAAGTCTCAAGGTCCGATTACAATATACAAGTGAGCCTCCTCTTAAATTACTTCATTTAAGATCGCACATCATCTTCAAGGAAATTTCAAAATTTGTGCTAGTGCTTTCCAGCTGTCCAATTGCTTCTGCGCTAGCTTGTTTGATGTGGGCAATGATCCTGCATAATGGAAGCTTTGTGGGAAGCATGGACACCCTACAATTTTTTTGAAAATGAATACCAATGGATGTAGGGGATCCATGTATATATTTAGTGAATCCATGTATGTTTCCCCTTTTAATGGTGAACAAATATTTGAGGGTTAAAAAAAAATAATCCTTGTAGTGCTTGTGGACCAACTGTGATGTTTACAGTGTATGGTCTGGAAAATGGATTGTGATATTACCAAAAAGAGGTTGGTGATTGCTGCAAATGTTTGAACCTGCAGCATGCTTCAAACCCTTGTTCCGATGGAGAGCGTACCCACTTTGATACCACTGATCAAGATCTCCGGGGCTAAGATCTGGATGGCTTGAGTGTCGAGAGAGGAGGAGCTTAGGCATGCCAATATTGCATGAAAATAAGCATGGCCAAAAAAATGTAAATGAAGTACTTGGGAGGTGAGGCTCAAAGAGGAGCCTCACCTCTAAAACTAATTATTATTAAATCACTCAGAGCTAATTAATATCACAATGAACAATAAAAAATATGAGATAAGACAAAATGAGTAACTTGATATTATGAGAAGTTTTTCTATGACTTTATATACAATTACAAAATGGTCCTTTGGAGAAAGTAAAAAAGATCCCATTAAATGAGTCTCTATTATTAGTATAATAGATCTAACTACCTAGCTAACTAAGTAGTGGAAAATAAAACCTGATACAATAATGGAAAGAGCTCATTAAATGAGTCTATATTATTATAAGAATAGATCTAACTACCCAACTAACTAAGTAGTGGAAAATAAAACCCAATACAATAATGGAGAGGTGAGACTCTCATTGACCCATATGGAAAACTTGTTATCCCAATTAATTAATGAGTAGGTGGGAATCTCCTTGATCCACATGGGAAATCTATTAGCTTTATAGATTTATGACTTTTGCATCCGAATTTAGACCATATACCCCCTAAAATTTGGATCACTCAGTATATGAAAACACCCCATGAAATCCATTTGAAAGCAGCTAAAAGGATACTTTGGTATATCCAGGGTATAGTTCAGTTAGGGATACATTATAGTTCAGTGGGGACTCCTTTATTGGTTGGCTTCACTGATTTATATTGGGCTGACGACCCTGATGATCAAAAGTCTACTACAAGTTATGTTTTCAGCTTTGGTTCAGGACTTGTCACTTCAGCCAGTAAGAAACAATATGCTATTTCACTTTCTTTAGTAGAAGTAGAGTACCGGGAAATGGTAAAATGCAAGTTAGGAATCCTTATGGCTTCAACAGATCCTTTTAGATTTTGGATACTAGCAACAATATCTGACCAACCTTTAGTGAAACAATCAAAGTGCCATCAAACTTGCTAAATAGTCAGTTCAACATAAGCACAACAAACACATCAAGCTACACATGCACTAAATCAGAAATATCATTCATGATCAAGTTAATGAATTCCATTTTTCCCTACTAAAGATCAAGTTGCAGACATTTTCACAAAGTATCTTACATAATTGAATTTTTCGAAACTTTGATCTATGTTAGGAGTTCAGGAAGTTGTCATTAAGGGGAGATAGGCTCTAATGCTTCCTTCCTTCTCCTATTGTGTCACTATTTTAAATCCTTCAATATTATCCCAAGTTGTTCTTAAGGGGGGATGTTAGGATATTTAGACACTTAGGAGTTAGTTAAGATCTATTTGGTCTAATGTGTCATTAGGTAAAAGTGTGTTTCTTTAGTATGCATTTGTAGTTAGGAAATATGATGGTCACGATATGTTCCCAACATAGAGTGATCGAACGGTTCATATTCTCCTCGATCTTAACAGTTGCATTGATCTTTGGCTTAACACTCGATTGGTCCATGATCTCTATTTAAATAGCATGGGGGGTCATTTGTCAATGATTGATTGTGAGAAAATCTCTTGTAAAATCTATCTGTAATCTTTTTCTTTTGCATTAATAAATTACTCCAAGTGGATGTGTTGGATGGGGCCATGGATGTTTCCCCGTAGGGGTTTTATCGTGTTAAAAAATTGATGTGTTTATATTTGATCTGGTTGTGTGAGTGATTATTGAAGGTGTTTTTCCTCTATTGGAATACATGTGTTGTCAAACAACCCCCTGGTTTCTCTGGTTCCAACCAGAAGGTGGCTACAACCACCTAGTTCTCAGGTTCCAACCTGAAGGAAGATCCAAATGCTTGATTCTTTGTCTCCAAATGGAAGGAGGATACAAACCCCTTTCCTTTCCCCATCCTGCCACCTTGAAATATAAGTGTATACCATCTATCAGGGACTCTGCCATTTCCACTTCCACAAACTCTGTCACTGTCACTGTCACTATCATTGTCATTATCATTATCACATCAACCTATCCGACCAATCATTATCTCATCCATGAAACCAAATACACTCTCATCCACACAAAACTCATTCCAATATCACCAATATCATATCCCAAACCATATGCTCAACATCACTAACACATGCCTCTAACAAGAATCTACCAACATCACCACATACTATCACAAGATATGTGTCTCAACCAAGTACCAACATATACCATGCATCAACCTGTACCTATACTATCAACAAGTGCATCAACCATGTACCAAACATGTATATTCAACACATGTACCATACCATGTTAAAACTATGTACATCAACCATGTATATCAAAACCATACCATATACCATAAGATATCATCAATGAAGTGCCTCAAACATATGCCAAGAATATATGCCAAATGTGTACCAAGCATATATCAAGATCACCAACAAGTGCCTCTATCAATGTACCAATACCAATAACATCATCAACCATAAATCATGCCAACTATGTACCTCAAACAAGTGTCATATCACTCATGATATGCCTCAACCATCTACCATAAACCATGTGCCAATATATCCAAGATATGTACCAACAATTTCTCTCAACAAGTATACCTCAATCAACATGTACCATACATTCAATGATGTTCTTCAAGTCATATACCAAGGCCCTAAAATACATGCCTCAAGCATGCTCCTCAACATCACCAAGATACAAATTCAAACCTCAAGTATGCACCATAACATGTAACCATACCAAAAACCAATATCTCAATATCTCACTTCTACCACTTCACTACCTCAAAATTTTCAGTTGCAAACTAGCCAAAAGATCACAATAGTAGATCATAACATTCACAATATATATATTCAATGTAGCTGTGTAAGTGTGCTTATGAGTTAATCCTTGAGAGGTTTTTATACTTTTGTAGAGTAACTTCTTCCTCTAAAATTAGGGCTTCTAGATATTTCTTTTTTCAACCACTTTACCCTTTCATTCATTAACTTGTAACCAATTAGGTTTTCTTGACCATTCTTTGGGGCTTGCAACTTTACAAGGCCATATGTTCCTAACCATGAGGAACTACATGGTGCACCACATATCACCCGAAAGGACATGACTTGTACTATCCATCTATGATAGTCTTACATGCAATTACACTATCTTTCATGTCATTATTCCTCAATAAAATTTGTGTCCCATAACCACACCTCTGAGGCTATATGTAGACTACATAAAATGTACCCAACTAACTCACCATAAATATAGATCATACAAATGTCAATCAACTATCCAACATCTCTGGACCTCACCAAGGGTTGACATCAATGACAACCAACTGTCCAAACCAACTATCTAACAATCTCCCCCTTTGACATTGATGGAAACCTTGATGCTCCAATGCTCATGCTCCCCCTGTGACCATTTCTCCTCATCAATGTTTCTCACTCTCCCCCTTTGACATCAATGGACAATGGTATCTCTCCTTGGGGTTTCTCCCCCTCTCTTTATGACTATATTCTTTCTCTTCATATTTTACCAAAGGTTAACCCCCCTATCGATATGTCTCGTCCTGATATTGTACCTACTCTAACCAATCATGGGAAAAAGAATATCTCCCCCTGTGGGGATGTATCCATGTATGTATAATACTAAAATTCCTTCTCAGATCTATCTCTGGTGATTTTTATTCCCTTGACTTTGTTCTAAGATGTATATGTTTCCTTTCCTCACTTCTACTGTTGTTTATTGTCCATTAGTGCCTCCTCTTGAATTTCACTGACACATCTAAAAAACATTCATTATTTGATTTCTTCAATCACTTGTCATGTTCACTTGACCATGTTGTCAAATGATTTCATTATGTTGATATAGATTTTGCTAACAAGTTATATTTCCATGTTCTGATATACCTTTCATTGCTTTCCTTTCAATGACCAAATGATTCCAATTGATTCCATTGATTCCCATTGTAAATACATTGTTGTACATCTTCTCTAACCCATGATTTCTATACCTGATAAGCATATCACGAATCCATATATTTATTTATGTCACAAATTGTCCATAACTCTGCTACTCAACTGTCCACAATGATGACCCATCTATCATTGTGTTATTCTAACAGCTTCACCTGAATATACTACAACTTATCATCACATGTTCCTTTGTATTAGACTGAATCAAATGTGTCCACTAATCTGATCTATATGCTCATCAAACTCTGTATGTATGGAACAACTTGTATTGAAGATATCCTTTCCTGAATATATATGTGAAATACAGTCATAAAATTGTGCTTGTGTAACTACCAACTGACATCTATGTTGAATCATTTTGTAACTATGCTATATGACTGCTATGAATCTATCTCTGCAAATACTTCAACCTGTTCTAAGTATGGGTCTCCAATATGTCATATCTACTGCACTGACTCCCCCTGTTCAAAACACATATTTACTGGGAGTCTCCAAGCTAGATGGCTCAGAACAATACACGTTCTCATGTAGATTCATCTTCCTATTTGTCTGTAGAGTCGTCATATTTCTGAAATTTGACTTCCCCCTTTCTTCCAGTGGACCGATCTTTTTCTATAATTTCTGAAAGTACAATCTCTTGAAACTTTTCTTTATTCACATGTCCTTCTTTCCTTTCATTTCTTCTCCAAACCTTCCTATATATGACATCTTCCTTTTTCTCTATAGATTTGTTTTCATCTCATATTATTTCTAATCTTGCAATCTCTAGGAACTAGTCTTTGTTCACATGTCCTTCTTGTTTTCTTTTCCATACTTTCTTATATCTGATATCAGTGTTTTGTTTTATGGATGTATCAATCATGCTTCTACAATCACGAGCTATGTGTCCATAGTTATGAAATTTGTATTATTGAATGTTATCTGGGGCCACATAAGCATTTCTTTCTTGAACATTTATTTCATAAGCCCTGCAATCTACAACCTTATGTCCAATGTTAGTACAATAAAAGCAATGATCATAAAACCGATTTACATACCTAGGAGTGGATGATATTATTTGTTCTGTAGTCCTTCTGAATTCCTGCCTTGGATGATCATGATCTTCTCTTCTGTGGATTTATTCATAATGATTGAAGCTTATTTGTTTCCTAAATGTGATAGGTCTTGTTGAAGATGTATCTCTATTATACTCATTCATGTTTGATTATTGTTGAACACGATTCCTTCCTTTGAGTACTTCTACATAATTCTTACTCTTTTCTTCATTATTCTTTTCTAGTGACCTGGAGGGATTCTCCTAAACATTCTATACTGATGAGATGTATATTTCCACCTCTTCAACATTATTGTTGACATTGATGATTTTAACTCTCAATCTGAAAACTTCTTCTTCAAGCTTTTCAACCTCTTCTTCTTTCTTCATCATCTGACTCTGCATCACTTCTTCCGTCCTCTTTGCTTCTTCAAGTTGGATCTTCAAAGAGATGATTTAGTTTTCAAGTCTTCTCTCTTCTTGAACAAATTCTATTTCAAGCTCATTTAAGTCATAGTTCTTTCCATAAGATGATCCGTCAATATCTTCTCTCTCTTTTTTGCTTCTTCCTTTTGTGTTGCTATTTTTATTTCCAAACCTTGCTTCCGATGCTCGAGAGTTTCTTCAATCCTTATCACTTCTTCTATTTGATCCTTTAACATCATTATTGTCTGCTCAAATTGTTTGGATTTGGCATTCTGATATTATTCTTTCTTCAACATATGATTTCTCATGCCTTCTTCTATTTTCTTTGATTCTTCAATTTGGATCTTCAATGTGATTATTTCATCTTCAAGTTCTCTTTCTTGTTGAGTGAAATATGCTTCATGATTCTTTTCCTTTTCAATATTAGGGTTTTCTTCTATTTCATTGGGATTTTTTGTCTCATTACTTTCAATCTTCAAATAAGGGCATTCAATTTCAATATGTTTGTGCTCTTCACAATTAAATCAAAATAAATCACTTTTGTTGATTACGAACGCTTCTTCCTCTGAATCTACCTGACATGATGAGAATATTACCTCTTGTTATCTAATTGTATCTTCTTTAGAATTCTTTGACTCTATGATGGGAGAAGAATATAAATTATATTATCCAAGAGTTCTTTAAATGATGAACATTTTCCCACTTTTTCCTTTACTGAATTATTTAATCCTTTCGTGATGAAATCCATTGTTATTTTGTTGTTTTTCTTCAATTTAGTATTGGCTCCAGTCTATGGTTTCTTTGAACCATAATATCCTGTAACAACTAAATACCAAATATGATATCCATGTTCCTACAAAAATGTTTTCATTCTTCTGCTCCACATCTCATACACTAGACCACTCCAACCATAAAACATTGGTACTCCATTCTCATTGTATTCCATGAACTCCTTCATGATCTCCTTCCAGTTTTTAAATTGTTTCCTTGAAGGAACTTGCTCTGAAACAAATTTTTGAAATACTGAGAGGGGGGGGGGGGTTGAATCAGTATGATCAATTTATAATAATTTTAACCACAATATATATTCTTTCAATTTATCTACAATGTTCAACAACTTATCATTAATGTATCATCTATAATTTCATTCAATACATAATAATAATTTATTTTTAAGGTCATGGCCAAGACAGACACCAAATTGATGTATGAGACCCTCTCTTCCCAATGATTTGACTGGTAAATTCTATGGAGGTATACATACCCTACCCCCCTTTGTATTTGATATCATAATCATGTAATCATAAGAAGAATCACATCAACATCACATCAAGAACATAGTACACTAGTATTTACATGGAAACCCAAATGGGAGAAAACCATAGAATTATTTCTTATATATATCAAGAATTCATTCATAGGAAGAAACAACTTCCCAATTCTCCGGTTGCAACTGAAAGGAGGCTACAACCCCCTATTTACAGGCTCCAACCTGAAGGAATATACAACACCTTGAATTCTTTGTCTCCAACTAGAAGGAAGCTGCAACCCCTTGGGTTCTCCGACTCCAAACGAAAGGTGGATACAACCACCTAGTTCTCAAGATCCAACCTGAAGGAAGCGCCAAATCCCTGATTCTCTAGATCCAACCGGAAGGAGGATACAACCCCATTTACTTTACCATCCCGTTACCCTAAAATATAAGTGTAGACCAACTGTCACAGACTTTGCCACTATCACTGCCACAAACTCTGTCACTGTCACTTTCACTGCCACTGTCACTATCACTATCACTTCCACATCAACCTTTCCATCCAATAATTGTCTCATCCACGAAACCATATCCACTCTCATACACATGCAAATCTTTCCAATATCACGAAGACAATATCTCAAACCATATGCTCAAAATCACCAAAAAATGCCTCTACCAAGAATGTACCAACATCACCACATACCATAAAAATATATGTGTCTCAAACAAGTACCAACCTGTAACATGCATCAACCTGTACCTATACCATCAACAAGTGCATCAACCATGCACCAACACATGTATCATCAACACTTGTACCATACCATGTGAAAACCATGTACACTAACACCATACCATATACCATAAGATATAATCAATAAAGTGCCTCAACCATATGCCAAGAATATGTGCCAAATTTGTACCAAGAATATATGAAGTTCAACAATAAGTGCCTCTATCAATGTACCAATACCAATAACATCATCAACCATAAAACATTCCAACTATTTACCTCAAACAAGTTTCATATCACTCATGATATGCCTCAACCAACTACCATAAACCATGTGCCACTATATCCAAGATATGTACTAGAAATTTATCTCAACAACTAGACCTCAATCAAAATGCACCATACATCCAATGATGTGCCTCAAGTCATATACCAAGGCCCTCAAATACATACCTGAAGAATTCTCCTCAACATCACCAATATAAAACCACAAACCTCAAGTATACACCATAACATGTAACCAAACCAGAAACTAAACCAACCACTAATTCCTCTAATCAATGTAACATAGCCTTTCCAAAGTGCATCATCAACAAGACATACCTCTCAAGTGTATACCATATAATAACCAATCAAGTAACCTTCAAAGCATACATGTAACCTATAGATGACCTAAAACACCAGATACAAACCTGTAGCTTTTTTACTGGCCTCGGCAACCAGGTAGCAACATTCTTTCTCAATTTTGCAAGTGCCTCACTAGATAGACACTAGTTGACCCATGAAGATTCCTCACTTGATAGATATAGGACAACATGTGAGGGAATTGCTAGAAAATTATGGGATGACCTATGAGGATGACATAAATTAGGGTTTCCTAATTTTCTCCCACTCTCCTCTATAGTCCCGAGAATCTCACACTTCTCTCGCTTCTCTACCTCATAATTTTCCATCGCAAACTAGCCAAAATATCACAATACTAGACCATAACATTCACAAGATAAATATTCAATGTAAGTGTGTAAGTGTTCTGGTGAATGACTCCTTGAGGGGTATTTATACTTTTTTTGGGTAAAATCTTCCCTTTAAATTATGGATTCTAGATATTTCTTGTTGCTACCTGTTAGTGTTAGAAGTCACTCTTGGATTGCGACAGGAGCAGAGCCCAATGCCCATCAGTTTATGTCACAAATAAATTTAATGGGTGATTGAATGGGTAGAGACCCAGGAAGGTATCACTCTAACTCAGGGACCAGGCCTGGTATGTAAATAACAAAGGAGGTCTTGATCTAACTTCCGTCAGTGAGTTTATTATAAAATGAGAAGGGGGAAGACTTGGTGAGATGACTGAGAAAGACTACCTCGGGCATCAGGCCTTTCAATAGCTTGGGAAGAAAAGCTCAGAATACAAGATCCTCTTGGTTCCGAGATTTGGGGAACTAAAGGATGACTTGACTGGATCCCCCAATTCCAAATCATTCAACGTTGAGAAAATACAAGAACTAATTAGAGACAATGCAACTATTACAGTGATCCAACCTACATCATCCTATAATAGTGCAACTCGAATGGATCCTCCAATTCCAAGCTATTCTAACGCAGTGTAAACAAAGAGATGGAAAGAAGCTGACATTCATAAGGCAAGAAGTCTCAAGTGCCAGTACATAACTAGAGAAACCAGTGCTTCATTAAAACTTTACAATCAAGAGCCTAGCTCAACCATCGATAGATTACAAAAATGGTGAAAATGCCTACATATACTCAAAACAAAATGGAAATAGTGAAAACGAGACACTGCATTAAAAACATTGCATCTACATGTCTTCTGGCAGTCTGCGCATGCAGACTCTAGACGATCATGCACTTATGACATATGCAATTAGACTCCTGATTGCCTTGCAGATGAATCGACATGCTTTTAATCCTTTGTTTAACTTTCCATTTATGGCGGAGACGATGTCTAACCACCTCCAACAACTTCAATAACTTCTTTCTTGGGATCAGGAACAATCCAGGTCAACTCTGCCCTCTGGGACGTGGAGGTCTTCTCATGGCGCCACCTGGATCAGTTGAACGGTCTAATGGATAGGTCATGGAGGATCTGTCATGCTTGACATGGAAAGGGGAAAGGGAGTGATCATGGAAACAACAGGGGTGAGACACATGGCAAGAAGAAGGGGCGAAGGTGACAGGATATAATGGTAATGGGGGACACATTATTTATGGGAGGCTGACGTGGATGGGAGCGGGACAGATGTCAGAGGATGAGGAGAGGCCAAAGAGAATGGGCCCCATCACGCAGTCGAGTGGAGAACAGATGGCAGGAGAGGAAACGATAGAGAAGGTGACATGATAGGAAGGGGACCCCACGTCAATACCATACCATTCTGAACCCCCCCCCCCCCTATTAAAGGAAGAATGGTAGAGGAGGTCCAGAATCACTTGAGCGTTGTCGATCTAGGTGCCTTGATCTCATCCATTTGAGAGATGCATGCCCAATTCCGGACCCCCCCCATTAAAGGCAAAATGGCAAGGGGGCTCCGAAATGAAACCTCAGCCGGAGATCTAGGTGGGCAGTTCTCGATCATTCGAAACTGCTTGCTCATTAAAATGACACGCCCACCCTCTAAACTTTGGAAAAATGGGTTTTCCAAATCTCTTTCTTTGCCCAAGGGGATGCTTCTTTCAGGAGAGCACCCTCTACATGCTTATTTTCTAACATTAGGCTCCATGGGGGATGGCACGCCCCCTGTGGGATGTCGAGAACTCTTTTGTAGCTTCACTGCCTTGTTATTGGGCTATGGAGTCATTATTTAAAAATTAAAGATAAAAGAAAAACAATATATACAATCGTAGATGAGCGATGTGCGGCTCAAGAAAAACATCTTTTCAGGAAATGCCCATGCACAAGGCCATTGAAAACTTCTTGATCTTTCAAGTCTCGTAACCTGTAGGTATTATTTGAAAATAATTCAGAGATTTTGAAGGGCCTGACCCATGGGGATTCAAATTTGTTGTGTTTTCCCTTGTCTTGTTTAGGAGCATCCCATTTCAGCACCAAGTCTCCTATCTGAAACTCTTCCTTCTTGGCCTTTTTGTCAAAAGCCTACTTGACCTTCTGCTGATGGTCCTGAATTCTGTTCATTACCTGCTCTCTGGCCTGCTGCACCTCTACCAGTTGATGAATTCTTCTGGTCATATCGTCAGGCTCTTCTTGATAATCCTGGAAGAACTTTGCTACGGGAATGGCTAGCTAAGAAGGGAAAATAACTTCTCCTCCATAAACCAATTGGAAAGGGGAGATGCCTATAGATCTCTTTGTGGTCACTCGATTGGCCCATAGAGCGAATTTCAACTTTGAATCCCAGGCCTTTTTGTTGTCCTCCAATAGTATTTTGATGATCCTTATCAGGCTTTTGTTGGAGGATTTTGCTAAACCATTGCCCTGGGGATAGTATGGGGTGGAGCGAATCAATTTGATCCTGAATTGTTTACAAAACTTGGCTAATGGCTCATCCTTGAAATAGGCTACGTTATCAGTGACAATTTTGCTTGGGCAGTCGAATCTTGTGATGAGGTCCTCTAGGAATCCAATGATTACCTTGTGGGAAGCACTCCTGGTGGGACTACCTTCTATCCACTTAGTGAAGAAATATGTGGCAGTTAGGATCCATCTATGTTACGCACTGGAAGCAGGGTGGATTTCTCCAATAAAGTCTAGGCCCCATTGCTATAAGGGTCTTGAAACAACTATAGGCTTTAAAGGCAGAGATTTAAGTTGTTGCTTTCCTGAAAATATTTTGCATTTGATGCAGGCTCTGACCTTTCTACATACGTCAGTGAATAAGGTGGGCCAGTAGTACCCAACACTGAGGATTTTTTAGGCTGTGGTCTTCCAGAAATGATTCCCTCCACATAGGCTTCTATGAAATTCAATAATGATCATGTCAGCCTCTTGTGGATTCATACATTTCAAAAGCACCCCCAGGGGGTCTTTCCAATATAAAAATTGATCAACAAGGCAGTATCTGACTGCTTTGAGCTTCAGAGCTCTTGCCTTGCTTCTTTGCAGGCCATCTGGAGGCTACAACTCTTGTAGAAAATATATGATGTCCTTATACCAAGGACATCGAGCCAACGGAGGGTCTGTTTGAGGGTCTACATCAGACAGTTGATCCTGCTGATTTCCTGAGCATTCATTGATGAAACCTACCCCCAAATCTTTGCAATTCTCTTAAGACAATAGCTTGGCTAAACCTTGACCTTTGATTAATTTGGTAGGCCTTATTTCCAAGTCAAAATCAAGGATCTTGGCTATCCACTTACTCCTCCTCCCATCTATATCAGGCTGAATAAGAATGTCCTTAACAGCGATAGAGTGGCCATAGGAAATGATCTTTGACTGCAAGACATAGGTTCTGAAGGCTTTGAGAGCCTTTACGAGGGCATAGGCCGATTTCTCCATAATTTTGTACCTGCCCTCGGCATCCCTTAGGGATTTGCTAAAATAGGTAATAGGCTGCTCAAGCCCGACCTCGTTTGTCTGTAATAAAACAACATCCATCGTTTCAGATGAGGCAAAGGAGAAAATAAGGAAATTCTTTGAGTAATTGGGACTGATAAGCACAGAAGCTTCTGTCAAGGCCTTCCTTATCTGCTCAAAGGAATTTTGAGCTTCAGTGGTCCACCTCACTTCATTTTCCTTTCTCAACATAGTTGTTATAAGCATTACCACCTCAGCAAAGTTAGAAACAAACCTCCTTAGAAAATTAATCTTACCAAGGAAAGACTAGACTTCTTTCCTAGATCTTGGGATGGTTAATGCTTGGATTGATTCAACTCTGCTAGGATCAATTTTGACTCCTTTCGATGATACTATGTGGCCCAGTAACTTTCCCTCCTTCGTAGAGAACAAAGATTTTTTGGGATTCAATGAAAGGCCAAAACTCCTACATTTCAAAAAAACTTTCCTGAGATGACAACAATGTTCTTTATCAGATTTGGAAAAGACTATTATGTCGTCCAAATAGATGACTACAAATTTATCCTTTTCCCCAATGAAATCTATGTCCATGGCTTGTTGAAACGTTTCCCCTGCATTTATCAACCCAAAAGGAATTTTAGCATACATGAATGTGCCCCATGGAGTGGTAAATGTCATCTTTTCCCTGTCCTCAGGCAGAACAGAGATTTGATTGTAGCTAGAGAAGTCATCAATCATGGAAATCCTAGATGCTCCTATTACCCTCTGCAATATATGTTCCATCTTTGGTAAGGGTTAATTGTTCTTTTGTGAGCTCCAGTTCAGGTTTCTAAAATCTACACAGAGTCTAATTTCTCCATCCTTCTTCCTTCCAGGGACCAAGTTGGCCACCCACTCTGAATATCTCAATGGCACGATGATCTGGGCATGTAGCAGCTTCTTCACTTCTCTCTCCATGATAGGCAACAACATAGGATTGATTTGTCTTAGCTTCTGCCTAAATGGATTCGCCTCCCTTTTCAATGGGATTTTATGCTCAGTGACAGAAGTGTCATAAGTTTTGAGATCTTCATAGGTCCAGGCGAAAACATCAGCAAACTCCCTCAATAATTCAGCATATTCAACCCTATGCTCCTTTGTTAGACTTCTTGAAAATTTGACAAACTTTTGTTCATTCTTAGTTCCAATGTTGCACTGAGTTGTATCAACATCATCCTCTAAGATTTTCCCTTTTAATGCCACATCATTTCTATCAAAAATCCTTTCCAAAGGAACTAGTCCTCTTGGAATATGATTGCTGGGCAACTACACAATGTCACGCTCTGCAATCTTACTCAAAAAATTACCACCATCGGGCTTTTCTTTAGGAACAGAGTCTTGGTCAATATGCATCTCTGAAAATTCTTCAACAGTCTCCAAGAATATTTTGATCTCGAGATCATCCTCGAACACCTTCCAATGTTTGACATTGTTAGGTATGGAGGGCCTATATTTTGCTTCTACATCGTATCTGAATTTGGGTGGCAAGGGCACTTTGAAATTGCTTGTTGATGTAGCCAGGGAATCTGTCGTTGTGTTCTTCTCTCTTGGAATGAAGGAAATATTAAATGTTGAGAAGAAACTATCGATTAGGTCCCATACCTCATTTCTGTAACTCCTGAGTCGAGGATGCTTGGCCTGATAAGCATTTTTGATCTGTTGGACTACCAATTTTGCATCTCCGAACACTGCTACCTCTTGAATTCCCATTCCCTTTGCAGCTCTTAATCCTAGAAAAATAACTTCATATACATTGTTGGTTGTTTCAAATTCTATCTTGTATGACAGAGATATGGTTTCTTGAGTAGGTGACACAAAAAATACTCCGGCACCAGCGCCTTCCCTGGAAGAGGCTCCATCAAAAAACATTTTCCAGATGGAGGTGATGGGGGAAGAAAATTCATGAGAAGTGGTGGGATGTTTTCTAAGCTTTAGAAGAGGCTTGGGAGCATTAGTGAGTTGTAGTAAACTGGAACCTAAATCAGTGTCAAGAGAAAAGATAGGATGGTTGGTAGGATTGACTTCATCACTAATTATATAGTCGAACTAGGCTTCTCTGTATAGTCTCCTATCTTCTCCTCCAAACAATGGAATAGTAGCATAGGTTAGGTCCATTTGCAGAGTTCCCCCCAATATTTTTATCCAATATCTTGATAAAAACATACCAAACTTGGGGGGGACATCAGCCACTACAATTTCCATGACCACACTTTTCATGGGCAATTGAAACAAAGTCACGACTAGATCTTTGATGACTCCTAGGCATTGAAATTTCATAGAGTCAAAGGAATAGAGGTCATTATAGGCTCTGGTGACTTCTAGTCCTAATTCTTCCATGACAGTTTTGGGCATAAGGTTGTGAGAATCCTCTGAATCCATCAAACAGTTGTGCAGTACCTTGTCATGTATGTTCAAGGATGTGTAGAAGGGAGGGGATGAATCATTCCTGTCTTCTACCATAGGACCTAGAATGACTGTAGGCTTTTCATCTTGCAAATTGATGGAGTCTGTGGGAAGGCATGAGGCTTCAGACTGTAATAGCTCGAAGAGGCATTTTTTGAACACTTCAAGTTTGATCAGTTTGAAGAGGGGCACAAGGATTCTAATTTTTGAATTTCATGCTCAAAGTTAAAAGAAGATGTAAGGTTTGGGATTTCCTTTATTTCAAGAGCATGACTCTAGACCATGGGAGAGAGGGGTTGGGCCTTCTTACCTTCATTGTTGTCTGCTGCTTCATTAACAGGTTTCTCTGTTCGAGTGAGTTGTTCAAGAACATCAGGGGCTCCTATCTTTGTTCACAATCCTAAAGTACTTCTGATTGTAGCTGATGAACATGTTCATTCACCCCTGGTTGCTTTAAGAACTCATAATACTGTGAGATGAAGGTAGATTCCCTTTGTGGTTTTGGTCTAATCCAGAGGAGGCGATTATCTTCATTGTTCTTGGCAGTCGAAAAGTCACCTTACCAAATTATTTGATTGAGGAGAAAGGAAGTAAATGCTCGAAGTTGAACGTCCCCAACAAGAGGATTTATGTTCAGCAACCTGTTTTCTGGAATAGCCTCATTATGGAAGTATGCCTCACAAAGGAGGTGTTGATCCCTGGTAGAGGCAGCTACAAAAGTTTTGATAAAATCTACTGATTGAATGACTTCATGGGGTTTACCTTCTATAATAGACTTAATTTGAAACCATATGAGTCTCTCCATCAGGAATAAGGAGTAGTTGCAAGATGGCTTCCTTGTGGCCAGTACCTTCTGCATCAAATCAAATGCCAGGATCAATCTGTCTTTAAAGTCTTTGTTTTTCTTCTTAAGCTCAAGAACTACCTAGCGTGTCTGGTCCAATGCTTCCCAATTTGAGAAAGTTTGATTTATCCAGATCTGTTTATGCACTTGCAGGTTTTTGGCCTGTGTTTCAGCATACTCCTTCTTCCATTTCTGTATTTCTGCATGCTCATCCCATAGCTGAGTCTGTGTTGCAGCGTTGGAAGTAGTGGGATTAGGCAAGGTTTGAGTAGCTTGTTCCCTGGAAGTGGAGAGATTAATCTGATTGGGAGGTACAAATTCCTCCATGGGCATTGTTTGCACAGCCTTGTTAACAATAGTAGGGGCTTCTCTTGTGGCGATACAGGGTTCAGTCTTTAGCCTGGGAGAGCCTGCTGGTTCTTGTGTTGCAACAAGTTCAGTCTTGGGCTTGCTAGGGCCTACTGGTTCTTGTGTTGCAATAGGTTCTTCCTTGACTTCAAAAGGTGAAGGAGTAGGGGCTGCCCCCGGTACTAGAACTTGAATCACCTTATAGCCTGCCTGATGGTAAACATCGCCACATTGGCAACACATGTATTCTTTGCACACGCTCTCTGAGGTCTCCTCTGACAAGTTTGTTGTTCGGGCTAAGGTGTACAGATTTAGTTCTTTTTCATATGCCTCCCTTGCCCTGACTAATTCTTGCTGATATGCTTCCAATTGAGACTTCAAAAAGATATTTTCTTCCAAGACATCGGCCATTGTTTGTTTGGATTTAGAGGTGACTGGTTCTTGTGTCGCAGTCATAGCCTCATGAGCTGATGCTTGTGGAGCAACTACAGGAATGGCAACTGATGCTTGTGTTTCAGCCTCTTGGTGTAAGGAGAGTAGTGTTTCAGCACCCTCAACCTCTGATTCCTGAATCTCAATGTCAATATTAGTGGCTGGTTCTTGTGTTTCAGCCACTGGGTGTTGTGTTGCAGCATCCGGGGTCTCAATTTCCTCAATTTCAAATTCAGTGGCTGGTTCTTGTGTTTCAACCACTGGATGTTGTGTTGCAACAATCAGGGTCTCAATTTCCTCAATTTCAACATCAGTGGCTGGTTCTTGTGTTGCATCCACTGGATGGGTAGCTGGTTGTGTTTCAGCTACTTTAAAAACAAATGATGTGTGGGCTTCTAGTTCCTGCAACTTAATATCGGTGGCTGGTTCTTGTGTTGCAGCCACCGAGGTTGGAATAGGAAAAGATCCCGGGGTTTGGGAAGTTGAAGATGTACGGGGTATCAGTTGAATTGGTGGGGAGTCTAGGGTAGTGATCATAAAAGGTGGCCTCATTAAGTCTCTTGTCTGCTTTTTGTGCAAGAAGGGTGGGAAGGGGGGAATCTGTTGTCGTTTTCGTGGAGGTCTTTCCTGAATGATAGGGCAGGGAACATTTTCTAGCTCAGAGTCATCACTGAGAATATGGAGGGCGGGAGTGGATGACTCTGGTAGGGTATGTGGTGGATTTGGTGGGGTAGGGGAAATGACTGGACTGGTTGGTTCTGTGGGCGGGATATGGGGTACTTCAGGGACGTCTGGGGGGTTTTGCTGTTGCTGCTCTTGGGGAATTTCAGCAGTTGGTTGAGGGTTTCTGGGTGGGTTATTTAGTGGACAGTTTTGTTGTTCAAAACCCCTGTTGATGAGTAATTGAACAAGACGGTGGTGGGTAAGTGATAGGGTTGGATCTTTTGCCTTCCGACAGTAATGTGCCATGTTATTCAAACAGCCCAACAAATAATATGGAATATTGACCCGTCTGTTATGCCTTAAATGAGAAAGTAGGAGAAAGTCATGCTGATACACTACCTGATATCGACCTTCACAGGTCAGGTAATGCTTGATAAATCTGGCGACTTCCGGCCATGGTGGTGGCAATGAGTTGAGCTGAACACCCCTTCCTTTCAGTACAATGCGTTCCTCGGGCAGGAAGAAGTTCTGCCAAACAGTCCCAATGATATGTTTTCTACTGAGCATACATTTGTTGTTCATGGGGAGGCCTGAGACCTCTGCTATGCCTTCCTCTGTTACTGGTATTCGCACCCCTTCAACGACAGAGTGGTCCTCCTGGAGATTTCGGGCGAACTGTAGGACATGTTGTTCGTTATATCCTTGAAGTCCGTGGAAGTAATTGAGCCACCCTGCCTACTGGGTAGTGTTCCGGTAGCACTGTAGTGGCAGGCTCATTTCGTATGATAGATCCTCCCATGGCTACCGACTTGGTAAGATACAACGTCGAGAGTTTGTGTATCAGCTTCTGCAAAGTGATTTTTCTGAGCGACATTATGCAGGAATAGTGGTTAAATGTGCAAAAGGGTGGTGAATTAAGGATGACGGCAGTGAAATCGGGTGTAATGATGGTATCGTGGATTTGATGTGTACTTCCCCTCCCGTCAAGTGTGGTTATTACTAATTGTACTTGAATGGTCATAATGACGTAGAATCTTTCTCATTAGCTATAGCCTAACTGAATTACATAAAATTTACATACCTCACCTTACCGTTTGATTCGTTCTGCAAACAACATATGATGCCTGTCAGTGGTAGTCCTGTTGTGGCGGCGACTTTTGAATTGTGTTGAGGATTTGTTGTTTAGAGGGTCGAACTATAATCTGAGGGTGTAAAATCTTTTTGACGGACGATGGTGAAAGACTGGTGTTTCGGCAACAGAGAAAGATGAGACAAGTGCTGCTGAGCAATGGTGATTCGGAATCTGAAGAAATCAAAAGTGCTGAACAGTGGTGTTTCAACATCGGATAAAGTCGAAAGTGCTGGACAGTGGTGTTTCAGCATCGGGAAGAGGTCGAACATGTTGAACAGTGGTGTTTCAGCATCGTGAAGAAAAGTGATGAAGGGTTGTTGACAATGGTGTTTCAGCAACGGAAAAAAAGAAAAGGCGAAACAATTGCTGGACGGAATTGTTTCGTCAATGATGGATAGTGAGAAAATGGTGGACTGTAGTGTTCTAGGAGTGGGAAGAAAAAGTGTTGAACAATGGTGTTTCAACATCGGGGGAAAAAGTCAACAGTTCTCAGCAATGGTGTTGCAGCATCAGAAGGGGAAAGGCGAAACAATTGCTGGACGGAGTTGTTTTGTCAATGAAGGATGGTGAGGAAATGAAAAAGGTTGTCGAGCCGTGGTGGGGGGGCAAAAAAAGTGTGAGTTTGGTGTTTCAGTAATGGAGAATAAGGGCAGATTGCTGACAGTGGTGTTCCGACAATAGAGAAAAGTAGAAAGTGGAGGATGGTGGTTGTTCGCCTTAGAAGCAAGTCAAGAGGGTTGACCAGTGGTGTTTCAGCAGCATGAAGGTCATCAGTGCTGAAAAATGGTGTTTCAGCATCGTGTAAGTTAACAGTGTTGAACAGTGGTGTTTCAGCATCGTGAAGGCTCGTCTCTTTGAAGTGGAATCGTCCTCTTCTGGTGGCTGTGCTTCGATCGGGAATCTGAAAAAACAGCTGTAGCATGGTATTTCTTGATAGGGATTATTAGAAAATGAAATCTAATCTAATATAATCTAACACTAAAGAAAATCAATCTTGAAAGAATTAATTGCTATTAGGGGTAGAAACCCCCTCAACGAAGAGAAAATGAGCGTCTGCCATGCATGTGGCCTTAAAATTTTCTTTAGAAATAGGTTGCTAGTACAGACGGAGCCGATGACCATTTACAAGTAATGGAGTTCTAGAGTCATCGATTGTGAGGAGCCTTACTGTTCCATTAGGGAAAACTGTGTCTACTTCGTAAGGTCCCAACCATCTTGTACGCAGTTTCCCTTGAAATTCTTTGAATCGGGAATCATACAGTAGAGCCCAATTACCTTTTTGGAACTGCTTGTTCTTGATATTTTTGTCATTCCATTGTGATCTTTGCTGTTGTATTATGGTTGTTTGCTGAATGGCATCTAGTCTTTTCTCCTCTAGTTCATTAAACTGTTGCAACCTGGCTGTCTGTGCATCAGTTAGATCAAGGTTGACAACTAAAGCAGTCCTTAAGGTTTTTATCTCAAATTCCATAGGAAAGACAACACTCTTTCCATAGACTAATTCATAGGGAGAAAATCCTATAGTATTTCTCCAGGTAGTTCTGTAGGCCCATAGTTCTTCGAGGAGCTTGTAGGACCAATCCTTTCTACTTTCCTTCACTGTTTTTGTGAGAATGGATTCTATTACTTTGTTTGTGCTTTCCACCTGTCCATTGGCTTGGGGGTGGTATGTTGTGGTCATTCTCTGCTGAATATGATATTTCTAAAGGGTGGCTTTGAACCCATGAGAAGAAAAAGGAGGTCCTCCATCTGTAACTAATTCTCTTGGCATTCCAAATCTGGTGAAGATGTATGTAAATAAGAAATTTATAACTGCTTCTTCAGTCGCTCTATGGAGTGCCTTGGCTTCCACCCATTTAGTCATGTAGTCTGTGCAGACCAGTATATAAACTTTTTGATTAGATGGAGGGTTGATGGGTCCTATGAAGTCTAAGGCCCATCTTTCAAATGGTTCAAGTACTACCTGGGGGTTTAA
>ML777757.1:934356-955482 GCA_009831015.1 Picea engelmannii | reverse complement strand
TACCCCACTTAAATGTTCAAGTACAAGATGATTCAAAATGAAAATGTCTCCTTGGTATATATAGGAGACTAGGAGGTATAATTACAACTAATGGCCTAAAGCCGACATAAATAAAATAACATTGCTAATCTAATATGCCCCAAGTAAGGGGTAATAAATAAAATTACTAATCTAATATGCCCCAATTAAGGGGTAATGAGACAATATTAGGGATTAACATTTTTTATCTTTGGCCATTGGGGGTTGTTCCATAGTTTATCCCACTGTTGCACCGAGTCTTCTTGGTACAGGTCCGCAATATAGTGTCAGACTTCTTTCAAGTTGAATTCCCCATCGTTCTTTTGTCCCCATCTCAACTGGTCTTCTCCTTACGTGACTTTTATTTTCCGCCTTCCCAGTTCCTCCTCCACCTCTTTTACTGTTGTTGCGGGTGGATCATTGTTATACAGAGTGATCTTGTCCCAGATTCTCCATTTGTTGTGGTCCGTTTCCTGTTTTTAGTATTGGTAGACGTTAATTTTACCTTGTGCTATTAGCTCATGTTGGAGTGCCTCTCTGTCTGGGTTCTCCATTTTTGGTTCATGCTGCCAAGCATCCTCCCAGAATCTGGTTGTTCTTCCATCCATGATTTCCTAGAAGCTGTGTATCTGAATCCAGGCTTTGTTGCGCTAGGCTAGGTTCCAAATGGCTGACCCTTCCATGGTTCCTCTAAAGTGGATTTTTTCCTAGTCGCGAATGTCCGAGGCATAATTTTCCTTCCATAGGTTTCCCCAAGGTGTAGTATTTTCCTTGACCCAGCGCCACCATAGTTTCACCCCGTAGGCCTTAATGGTCACTTGTGGGTCATGTAGCCCCAGGCCTCCTTGTCTTTTTGGCTTGCAGACTTTCTCCCAAGCCACCAGGGCCCATTTTTTCTTTGTTTCCGCACCTCGCCACAGGAAGTCCCTTTGGATGGCTCTTATTTTTTGTAGAATCCCCTGTGGAGTTGGGAAGACAGACATCATAAAGGTTGGGATTGCTTGTAAAATAGACTTGGTTAGGATCAGTCTTCTGGCTAGATTGAGGGATCTATACGTCCATTGTTTTACCCGCTCCTATAAATTTTTTATTACTCCTTCCCAAGTTTTCATTTTGTACACTTTGTCTGTCAATGGAACCCCCAAGTACTTGGTTGGGACTGTCTTCCGTTCAAATCCCAGAATGTTGGTCAAATTCCTTTGGATAGCTGGGTTGGTATTGAAGAAGAAGATCATCGACTTGGAATGGTTGATCTCAGCGCCCAAGGATTCCCCAAAATCTTCTAGGATTCGATTGTAGGATTTAGCTTCCTTGATCGTGGGGATGCCATGGAGTAAGGTATCATCCACAAACTGTTGGTGAGTTGAAGTAGGGAAATTTTCAAAGGGTTTGAGATCTGTTATTTCCTCTGTTGTGGTTGCACTCTTTGTGCTTCGACTAAGGCCTTCCATCATCAGAATGAATAGGAATGGGGATAGCGGGTCTCCTTGTCTGATACCTCTCGTGGGCTATAAGGGTTTGGTAGGGGATCCATTGATTAGTAGCGAGTAGCTTGTTGTGGTTACGAGACTGACAAACCATATGATCCAATGTTGGGTGAAACCAAAGGCTTCCAAGGTCTTGACCATATAGTGCCAACTAATTTTTTCATAAGATTTTGCTACGTCCAGTTGTATTAGCATTCCCCCTCTCTTCTAAAGATTCAAGGTGTGAATGATCTCGTGGGCCTGAATGATGTTATCCATTATTTGTCTTCCTTCCACAAAGCCTGCCTGTTCTTGTGAGACTAGTGTAGGTAGGAGGGGTTTCAGTCTATTTGCTATGACTTTGGAGATTATCTTGTAAACGATATTGCATAGTGCTATAGGTATGTACCGGTCAGGGGTTTTGGATTCATTTTCTTTGGGGATTAGTGTTATCATTGTGGTGTTTAGTGCTTTAAGGATTGACTCTGACCTTCTAGAGTCCTCTACTACCTTATAAATGTCATGTTTGACGATTTCCCAACACGCTTTGAATAATTCCACTGTGAATCCATCTGGACCTAGGGCTTTCCCATTGGGCATTTCCTGGAGAACCTGGTCAACTTCTTCCGTGGTAATAGGTTTGTTTAGGAATATGTTTTGTTCCTCTATGACCAGGCGTGGGATATATTGGGTTATCCTTTGAATGGCCTCCATTCTGTCATGGAGGGGTTCTTGGGCTATCCCGTGGAAGTGTTTAACCAGAGCTGTTTCAATCTCCTAATGTGATTCGCATTCGATTCCATCCTGGTCCTTGATCTTCAGGATTTTGTTGTGGGCTCTTCTTCCCATGGTTTTTCTATGGAAAAACTTGGTGTTCCGCTCTCCTTCCTTTAGCCATCAAATACGGGACTTTTGAAACCAAATTGTCTCTTCTTGTTGGCATCGCGCCTCCCAATCTTGGGCCATCTGGATCTCTTCCTTTTTCCGATCCTCCGTATAGCCTTCCAGCATGCATGTTTCTTGGAGTTTTTTCATTTTTCCTTCTAAGTTTTTTTTCTCTTGGTTTATATTCCCAAAGGTGTCCGTGTTCCACTCTTTGATCTTATTTTTGATGTACTTATGTTTCATATAAAGTTGGAACATCCTGGTCCCTTTCTCCAGTTGCTCCTCCTGCCACCATTGTTTGATTATTTCCATGAAAGTCAGGTGTTCAATCCAGAATTTCTCAAATCTGAAGGGTCTGTTCTTTAGTGTTGTTTGGAAACCTACTTCCAATTTCACTGGCCAATGATCAGATCCCCCCCACGGAAGGATGTTTCAATCTAAGGTTAGCCCCTGCATAATGATTGACTTCAATATAAGGAATCTGTTGAGTCTTGTTTCTACTTGAAACTGGTTCATCCTTTTATTGTTCCAGGTGAACTGGGCGTTCTTAGTTTTAAGATCTACCATCTCCGCTATGTCTATGAACTTTGAGAATTCATCCACATCCTAATACAATCTTCTTGTACCTCCTTTCTTCTCCGCAAGTGAGGTGATGATGTTGAATTCCCATACTAAGATCCAATGGAGGTTAGTGGATCAGGATTTTATATCTTCTAGGTCTCGGATCATTCCTCTCTTTTCCTCTGACCCTTGGGCCCATACACATTAGTGAAGAGAATCTCCTCTATGTTTCCAATGATTTGCATGCGTACCGTTAGGGTGTGCCTGGTTGCTTCGGCTGCTATTAGATTTAGAATTTGTGGGTTCCACAAAGTGAGAATGCCACCTGCCATTTGGTGGTCTTCGATGGCTACTATCTTGTACTTGCACCAATGTTGTTTACTGATTTCCTCCACTCTTTCTGTAGTGCATTTTGTCTCTTGAATGAAATAGAGATCTAGTTGTTACTGCTTTAGTTTTTTCCTAAGGATTCTTTGCTTTCTTGGGCTGTTTAGGCCTCTTATATTCCAAGTTATGACCTTCATTTAAACATGTGGGGGGGATTTGGGAAAGAGTTTCTTGATCTCACCTGAATTTATCAGTAGCACTCCCAGCTCCTGTAGGGATACACTGTTTGATTTCCTACCTTTTTTCCTCCTCCTCTGCTTGGGTGATAGTTGTGGTTGTCCCTCACCATATTTGACTCCTAGGTGTCCTATCTCCCCGTGTGTGCATTTTTGTCCTCTGGATTTGGCTTCCTCTCGTAGGAGAAACAAGTACTGGATGCGGTCAAGTTGTTATGTTGGTACGTTGTCGACTCCCTGACTTTTCCATTGCTCCAATATGTTCGGAAGGTCTATCCCTTCTCTTTTCACTAGGTCCTTGAGATCAGGGTCTTTCGTGCCTACTTCACTCGGGGTCATCTCCGCATCTCCCTTTGCATATTGCATGGCAGTTTTTTCATCTTTTATTTCTCTGTCCATCAGGGTTGCGCAACTCCCCTGTGTCGTCTTGTTACTTGGCTGGTCAGTAGGCTCTTTTGTTGCTTTTTCTTTGACCTCTTAACCTTTATCGAGTCATTTTCATCTTCTTCCCCTTTATTTTTTTGGTCCCTTCCATCCAAGTTTTTCCGGGTTTCCTAGTTATTTCCTGTTGAGGTTTTATTCTACTTTTTATTTTCTCTGTTTCTAGGGTTCAGTGTTATAAACCCTTCCTAATCTTGTTGTGTTTTAGGGTTTGTCGCTTCCTACTTTTTATTAAGAGGGCATTCTCTAATCAGGTGGCCATGTTTGTGACATCGTCTACATCTAAAGGGGATATGTTCGTAATCTATGTTTTGGATCCATTCCTCATCCATGAATTCCAGACTTATGGCTTCTAGGAGTGCTCCAGAAATGTCCATCTCTATGCAGATTCTTGCGTACAATGTGTATCTTCCTTTTAGGGTGGCTTCTGAGGTCTTCACATATTTCCCCAGTTTGTTTCCTATTGCTTCAAAAGTGGAAGGAAACCAGTAGTATAAGGGTAATGAATAGAATCTTAGCCAGATCAGTACCTTTTTGAACGTCTCTTTTTCTGGGGAGAAGTTTTCTTTCCAGGGTTGCATGTACAGTCCAACTGAGGCATGGAAGTATGGAACTCCCTTGAAGAATCTATCCCTGTCCTCCAAATTATTGAAGACTGTTGTGAAGAAACCTTTCGAGTCTAGGTGGAGCTCCACTTCTCCATTTGTCTTCCACTGATATTTGATCTAGTTGCGCAGAGTTCTCTCTGTGGGCCATAACCCCATGAACTTTCATATGAGCGCATGCATCTTCACCTAGTCCCTGTAAAGTTGAGTTTGTGGGTCTTCCAATATCACCTTGGGTATCATTGTTGTTTTGGGCTTGCACGAGTTGCGCCCTTCTGTCTCGTTGGCCTTCGCGGTATCTTGCGCCTTGCTTTAAGTTTCCTTGACTTTTTCTCCCATACTCTCATTTTTGTCCTGGTTTCTTTCTTGTCGTTTCCCTGGGTCTGATCCCGAGGTTCCTGTTGCTAGTGCCTTGAACACTATGCCTCTTGGCCCTTTCCCTCTATCTACCACTACTTGTTTGTATGAGGGGGTCCCCTTACCCCCCCCTTTGGTTCTCATGTTGTCTCTGTTGTGTCCGCGACTGTCAAACCCTAGCTCACCTTGACTGTCAAACCCTATCTCTCCTTTCAGAGATTATTAATAGAAGTTTGCTAATTGATTTTAATGATTAGTAATGAGAGATTAGAAAGTTGAAGGGGTGATGGTTTTAGAGTAAGATTTTTTTTTATTGTTTAAAAATAAAAATCTACTCTTACAAATTATTAATGGGTTATTTTAGATGACATGGATTTATTTGAATAATAGTGATGAGTTAGCCCCCAAAATAATAGAAGATGATAAGTGTCCTTATTGCCAACAAATAAGTATACAATTTTATAAATGTTTTTGGATATGTATTTTTTTTTAATTGGTTGAAATATTATTTTGTTAAAAGTTAAATATATGAAGTTATGTTTTACTTTTTAGTATATTTTTTAGTACATCATTTTTTTTATGGTTTGATTTTTTGAAATTGAAATGTTTTTTGGTTTTTTGGAATTGAAGTGTGTTTTGGTTTTAATTATTTTTTTAATCGACAAACCAAACTAGTATATTCTATTTAGCAGAGTGAAGAAATATATATAGAAACCACTGGATTTTTGGCCTACCATCAGGGAAACCAAACCAACAACATTGGAACAACTTGTTTGTCCATATAGCTTGAACTAAGTTCTGAGATAAAACCAAAAATTGTATATCTAGGAAAACAATATGAACATCTAGCTATCCTTATACAGTGATCCCACATAGTAAAGTAAATGTTGCCTAAAGAGTTCAAAATGTCTATCATTCAAAAGACTAATTAGGAGAGAGAGAGAGAGAGAGAGAGAGAGAGAGAGAGAGAGAGAGAGAGAGAGAGAGAGAGAGAGAGAGGCCACCTTCTTTCTCATGGAGTGTTTGGTCATGAGGCCAGGGGGAGTTGACTTGCGGGACTTCCTCATGATTTTATTGAGCCTCCATGCAAGCATAGATATATTGAAGCTAGTGATGAGTCCTCTTCATTATCCAACTGAAGTTTTCCCATGAATGTTTTAATATGCCATTATAAGTCGACCATTTTTAAATACTTTGTATCCATTTCTCTTGAGTTTCCCATGTCAGGAACCTACTTACCAATCTTGGCATCTACTTTCCAGTGGTGCACAATGGCATGGTATTGATGGACCTCAAATTCCATACTGGAAAGTGCATTATGAATGCGCGGGGGAATTTGTTCTTGAAAAATCATTGGCTACCTCTTATGATGATTGCATCACTCTTGGAATGGGGGGCTTAAGACTAATATTAGGACGAGGATTTAGGAGGTCCTTTGTTCCCTCGACGATATCCCATTTAGTAACCATGGGTTGGCATCATCATGATAGATTGAGACATTTGTACATGAACAAGCCAAGGGGGGGGGGAGAACCCCACTATTGCATATAGGTAGTCTAATTCCTCGGCATCAGGCTTACGCAGAGAAAAACACCCCATACATATAAATTGATAACCAAAATCATAGCTTCAAAACAAATTAAAACCATTATACATGTGGGATACACTGTTATGTCGCAATTGTAATGTCACTTCTTGAGAAGAGCCTCCATGATATCTGAGTAATGAGAATTAATAGTGCATGTTTCCTTATCAATATCATCATATCGGGAGGATGATTGTTGAGTACTGACCAACATCAGGGATGATGCTTCACACAAGCTCTCTGTAATTCCCATTAATGTCTTAAATAATGTCCTCCAAGTGGTGTGACTCTAGGATGACAATAATCCACTCCTTATAACTTCTCGAAGGGGCACTTCTATCTTCATGTTGCATCCTTGTCACCCCATCCAGGGTAGGTTCATCCTCCATGGAAAGGATGTGGCACTATTTTGATAATGGGTCCATCTCATTAGGATCTCATTTTATGTCTAGGATTCCTTGGTTGCTAGTGATACCCTCATTTGCTAGTGTGTTGGCTAGTTTATTGCTCGTTCTACGAACACGCAAAGGAATGATATCTAGGATATTGGGGAGGAGATTTTTATGCTTTCTAGGATATTTTCAAGATGCCAACAATTCACAATCATGTTTATAGGTGCACCCTATTGTAATTTTCTCAACATGTTGACTATTATTTGTGAATCCCCCTCCACCACTATCCCGGATAAGCCTTCATGTCTGGCTATTATGAGGCCTTGATCCAGAGCCTAAAGTTATTCAACATTGTTTGTGTTCATGCCCATGTGACTAACATAGATCCAAACTAGATGATATGTTCACCCCTAAAGACTCCTCCAAACCTATTTGGGTCTTGGTTCCCTTTGAAGATCTGTCAAAGTTAATCTTAATGAATCTCATAGGTGGGGGAGACCATCGCTCGGGGGTGGGAATGATCGATGAGTCTAAATTTTTCTTTGCACAGAGGTGTTGATTCCAGGAGAAAGATTGAGGGATGAAAGAATGGTTCCCTTTGATCCCCATTCCAGTCTTGTTTAGGCCAAATGTGTGGAAGAATTGATTCAAAATGGATTTTTTTATTATGTTCCATAACTCTTGGGTTCCCATCTACTCCATTTTAAAACTGTGTCAATTTCTCTCTTTCCAAGTTTCCCATAAAAGAAGACCTCGAAGAAGCTACCATGCTTTGTTCACCACAGGGTTAGATCTTATTTATTGATGCCAACCTAATATCATTTTTGTGATGCTCATCTTATTATGGTAAGACCACCAAAATATAATGGAATCTTGATTACAGAGGGTGTAGACAAAGGTGCAGTCGTTGAATAGGTGTTCCAAGGTTTTGACCTAGTTTTTGCACATAAAACAAAAGGAGGGACCTGAGAAGCATCTTTTGATGAGGTTATTCAAGGTAAGAGTTTTTTGATGAGATAGAAACCAAAGAAAAGTGGAGAAATTGGAACATAAGTGTTGCTTCCAGATTCTATACCAATGTCCATTATGTGGATGGTTTTGAGATTTCGAAGCGATGTAGTAGGCATCCTTGATGGAGAAGTTAACGCTTGATTTTTTTTCCCAAGTGAGTTTTATGAGATTAGTTGTTATATTTTATCTTTTGAGAGCTCAGATCATCCCAAAAGATGTTCCAATAAAGAGGGTCATGGGGAAGATTCCATTGATTTTTCGGGATCTATATCCTCCAGGGCGCCAATAATGATGGGGATGGGTTTTGGTTTGGTTTTTCCTTGCTAATTTGAGTCCATATAGATCGGGTTTTTTTCTCCATTTCAGATGTTGTTGCCATGCATCCTCCCAAAAGAGGGAAGAGTGGCCATTCTCAACCTCCCAAAACAAATCTTGTTGAACCAGGGTGTGGTTTTTCCATGCTATATTCCTGTTAGAGTATCCAAGTGAGGTTGTATCCATTCGAATTAGGTTTTTCATAGTCCAAATAATTGCATATTTTTGTTTCCATAATCGACTCCAGATGGCTTGAGTGTTGTTAATCCAACACCACCAAGTGTTTGCTCCAAGAATAGAGTTTAAGGTGTCTGTATCACGTAGACCAAGTCCTCCTACGAGTTTTTGGAGGAAGATAGTAGACCAAGATACAAGGGCCCATTTTGTGTCCATTTTGTGTCCACGTCATAAGAAATATCTTTGAATGTTACGAATCACCTTGATGACATATTTTGGAGTAGCAAGAGATGAGAATAGGTACATGCGCATGGATTGAAAGATTGATTTAACCAGAACCAACCCTCCTACCAAATTCAAAGAATGGAATTCCCAACTATCCAACTTTTTTTCCATTCGTGAAACAAAATCCTCCCAAGAAGATTTCCTTAAAGAGTTTTCCACCAAGGTTCCCCCAAATATTTGGAGGGAAGAGTTCTTCTTTGAAAACCCAGAATGCAAGAGATGTTATATTGAATGTCTAGAAGAGTATTAAAAAGGAATATTTGGGACTTATAATGGTTAATGGACATTCTAGAAGATTGCATGAAGCACCAAAGGATCTGTTTAAAGGCTAGCACTTCATAAACAGTCAAAGTTACCATGAGCATGGTGTCATCCACAAACTATTGGTGTGAGTTTGACATGTTGTCTCCATGGAGTTGAAGGCCCTTCACATTCCTTCACCTATTGTATCTTTGATGTTTCATCCTAGTCCTTCATCCATTAGAATAAAGAGGAAAGGGGAGAGGGGATCCCTTTTTCTTATGCCTCAGGTGGGGGAAAAGGTTTTGGAGGGGGAACCACTCATGAGGTTAGAGAATAAAGGAGAGGAGGTCAGAGTCATAACCCATTGAGTCTAATTCTATTCAAATCAAAATGCTAGGAGGATATGTTTGATGCATTGCCGACTGAGTTTATAAAAGGATTTTGGCATGTCTAGTTTTGTCATCATTCCTTATTTTTTATAGGTTTTCAAGAAGTGAATCATTTCATGGGATAAAAGGATGATATCCAATATTTTTCGACCTTAAACATACCTGTATTTATCCTGGGATATGAGGTTGGGAAGGAGAGGTTTTAGGTGGTTGACAATGATTTTGGTGATGATTTTGTAAATAATATTGCAAAGTGCAATGGGGTATAATTTTCTAGAATCTTCAACCTTGTCTTATTTGGGTATCATAGTGAGAGAGGTATCATTGAGTGTAGGAAGGAAATTTAAATGAGTACGGGATTCCTCGACAATATCAAGGACAACATTTTTAATGATAGGCTAGCAAGCATGGAAGAAGTCTATAGTGAAGCCATCTGGGCCAAGGAATTTACTTGTGGGCATATTGAGAATGACTCTCTCCATCTCTTCTGAGGTAATCGATATCATCAAGGATTTATTTTGATTGGTTGTTACAATATTGGGAATGTGTTGGGTGATTTTATTTATGGCTAGTTATCATTTGGGTTGCAGTTTCCTCATTAGAGTACTAAAGTATTGGGTTAATTCCTCTTCAATATCTTCATGATTGGTGTGTTTCATAACTTGAATGTCCTTTAGAGTTGTTATCATGTTATGATTCATGTGATGAAACATGGAGCAATGGAAAAATGTTGAATTGCGCTTCCCAATATGTAGTCGATGAACTCGCGAATTTTTTCTCCATAGTTGTTCCTCCTAATTGAGATGACCAGTGAGGCAAATATTCATATTTTCTTCCTATGTTATAAATTCATCCGTTCTTCTAGCTAAGATGATGAATTATTGAATAAATTCTATTTGGTGTTCGAGTTCTTGCTTGGCCTTGAAAATGTCACCAAACTCCTCTCTATTCCATTGTTTGAGGCATAGCTTGATAATTTTGAGGCATCATTGAAACCTGTACATAGGAGTTCCATGAGCTATCACTTCCTCCTTCCACCACTAAGTTATTTTTTCATTATCTTGTCAATAATGTCAAAGAGTTGATTCCTTGTCATAGTATCATTGATGTATTGATTGATGTCCTATGTTGTCATAGATGTGATTGATGTCAAATATGTCAAGTGGTGTCATAGTGATGTATTTTCATGGATTGATGTATAAACGGGATGATGTAAAGGTTGGTCATTATTGTATTGTCATGGTTGATAGGAATAACCAAATGGATAAACTCCAAAGTGGCCCCCTTATGGTTAAATCCCTCATGGGAAGACACTCTTGGATAAAGTTCTCAAAGTGATCCCCTTTTGGTGAAATCCCTCATGGGAAGACGCTTTTTGAAGTTCAAATGGTGAGGTATCCCAACAGTGTGGTTGGGGAACCCAAGTTGATTAAGGAATAATGTAATGAATATCAGTGAATTTGCAAGAGAAAATATTCCATATGGATAGTATATGTCATGTCCTTTTTGGTGATATGTGGAATGTCACATAACTCCTCATGGTTAGAGATTTATGGACATGTAAAGTTGAAGAAACCTCATGAGTTATCTAGAAGCCTCTAGAAGGTAAAATAAGTCAAATTATTCTAGAAGCTCCTAGAATAAGTTGACCAGTCAAAGTGGTTAGTCATGGGTTAAGTGGTCGCAACAAGAAAACAATTAAAAATAAATTAGTTGCAACTAGAATTGGAATGTTTACTATTTGTGGATAAAGTGGTTAAGAGGACAAAGTGGCTAAGTGGACAAAGTGGCTAAGTGGAAAAAGTTGGTTAAGTGGAAAAAGTGGATAAGTGGAAAGAGAGGTTAAGTGGCTAAGTGGACAAAGTGGCTAAGTGGACGAACTTGGTTAAGTGGACAAAGTGGTTAAGTGGATACTTCTAGAGGAAGCTACTTGGAGAGTATAAATAAGAGAGCAAGGGTCTCCCATTAGTATCCATTTTGAGAATATTGAATATATACAAGTGATTGAGGTAACCAAAGGATATATACGAGAAATTTCAGAGGGAAGGTGAAGTAAAGAAGGCCAAAACTCAAGGGAGGATAACGTCTTTTTATGATTCTTTCTAAGGTATGTTATTTACAGGTCATCTCACAATTTTTGAAATAATTTTTTTTTCTAGAATGATGCAGATAGAGAAATATGGAGGCTGTTGAGAACACATATCTAAGTAATTGTGATAAAAATTTCACCTTGTGGGTCGTTGTATTTTTGGAGTTACACTCCGCGGAAAATAGGGCGTGTGGCTAGTCCTGAAACTAGTCTAAAGAAGGTGTTTTAGGTAAAAACATCATAACTTCTTCATAACATATCCAAATTCAGTATGAAAAATTGTGTTGGTTAGAGTACAGTATGTAGTATGTTGTGTACCATTTTTAGATCCATACAACAAATATTCCATGTGGGGCGTGCTCTACAAGTTCTCTCTCTAGAATAAAATAGAATTCAGCAAGGTATGCCACTTTTGGTATAACTCATTTTCTGGGAGGTTTTAAGTAGTGAAACCCAAAGGAATTACAAAATAGACACTGAAGAATTTTTTTTACCATTTTCATAACTTTATTCATTACAGGTACATAGTTACGATTGTTTCAATTAAGGGTTGTTGACTAATCCAAAATTAGTCATGTGAGACTAAAGTAAAGTTTGATGAAAATTCTAGTTTCTTGTTTTTGAAGTTAAGGAAGGTTTGCAGGTCTATGATCACATACACCAGGTATTTTATAGAGACAAAGATCAGATTTGGATGATGATAGTGATGAGACAGGTTGAGGTGACAGTTTGTTGTGATAGGTTGTGCATAGTTGATGCACTTGTATTGGTATAGACTTTTGGTACAATTTGACGGATTTATTTCTGTCTAGAAGTTGGGTCTTGTACTTGAGGGTTGGATTCCTCACATCTCGGTTGGTTCTGAGGTATGTAGGTTGGGTATTTCATTGAGAGTTAGTTCTCTCTTAGATTTGGTTCTCTATTTCAGTTGGTGTTGATAAAACCCCAAGGATTGTAGTCCGTAATAAAAAATAAACTTATACATATATATGGTGTTCCTTGTGTTCTTTATTGTGATGGTGCATAAATCTTTATTGTTAATGTATGTAATTGAGATATATTTACAGAAAAGACACTAAGTATGAATGGAATTAATAAGTAATGATGTTGTGAATGGTGATTGTTAACTACATTTTTGTGAGAAGTGTAAAAATGTCCCTCACATTGATTCATCCCCCCCTCTTAGTGTGATCGATGTGTCCAACAATTGGTATCAAAGAGTTCCTTCACTATAAGCCTTAACAAGCTTGGAGGAGATCCATGGACACACAAATGGATGATGAAGTTCCAATCTTTGATGAGAAAAATTATTCATCACAGAGAATAGAAATGAAAGGGTGTTTGAAAGCAAAAGGAGTAGGTGTTTGGAAAGAAGCTATTGGTGGATTCGTTCCCTTGAAGAATAAGTCAAAGGTTGCAGCTCAAAAGGAATAAAATAAGAATGATGCATTGGCTCTGAAGACCACTTTTAATGGATTCACAATTTCTGTCAAAGAAAGCATGGGACAATGTACTCCCACCAAGGATCTATGGCTGAAGCTAGAGAATACATATCAACAAAAAAAGGAAGACATTGAAAACAATTCCATCAAGAACAATGAAGGTAAAGACTCTCCAAAATCCTCTAATTTCAATAATTCTAAGTGTGATGATGTTGAATGTTTCTCTATAAGTGAAAAAGATAATCTAGAAGTAGTTTGTGTAGAATCAAATGACAGTTATCCTATAGATGAAGAGGCAGATTTGTTGAATCTTAAATATAAAGTTTTATCTGAGTTAGATAATGTTAGCAGCGAAATAGGAAATTACTCAATTTCTTTTGAGTATCTTGAAAAATACACCAAGGTAGTCCTAGAAAAGTACCCAAGATATACCATGGCACTAAAACAAATGCTCAAAGAACAAGAAGAATGTAAAAATACTCAATTAGAAGAAAAAGAAGAAGATATCAAAACGATAAAGAATGAAATAGAAGAAAAGAAGAAGGTAGATGATGATATTAGCAAAAGTATTGAAGTTAATGTCAATCTTAAGACCAAAATTGAAGAAGCCAAAAG
Source organism: Picea engelmannii (assembly GCA_009831015.1). Lineage (NCBI taxonomy): Eukaryota > Viridiplantae > Streptophyta > Pinopsida > Pinales > Pinaceae > Picea > Picea engelmannii. The sequence continues at coordinate 942,043 of ML777757.1, read as the reverse complement.
AATAGAGGAATTGTTGAAGAATCAAGTAAATGAAAAGGAAGAGTCATGCCATAAGTTGGAAGCTGAAGTTGTTGATCTTAGAAAGAAAGTAGAGAAGTCAAAAACTCACATCAAGTTCATGAACAACTCAAAAATCTTGGATGAGATCCTAGATATCCAAAGATCTCCAAATGATAAATCAGGTCTTGGATACAACAAGGAAGCTATACATCTTGAAGCTAGCACTTCTAAGAAGCATGAGGTAAGTCCTTCTTTCTCAAAAGGTGGAAGTAATGTTGCAAGTCAACCATCTACATAAATAAATAAAACTTTCAAAAGAAAAAAGCAAGGAAGACATCAAGAAGCCATATTTACACCTCAAAGAAAAATCAGAAGAGAGACACCTTCAAGATGGACACCAAATCAAAGGTATGAAAATGTTTTTCATAGTCACTGCTACTCATGTAATGAATATGGTCACAAACCTTTGGATTACAGACATTATGAAAGGAATGATAATGGAAGGTTTCATAAAACCCTAAGGTGTTGGACATGTAATCAATTGTGACACATTGCTACTCATTGTCATACCATGAGATGCTACAGTTGTAGTGGGTTTGGCCACAAATCCTAGAATTGTTGGAATAGAAGAATACATTCCATTAGGAGTGCTTCACATAGCATGACAAGAAGAACACATGAAGCTAGGAAGGAAGACAATTTTTAAAACATGGAAGATCAGAGCTCAAGTTCTGAGAAGCTGGGACACCTTCAGAAGTGGGTGAAGAAGACTAAACAACCAGACCACAATGGCAACCATGAGGCAAGCTCAAGTTTGATTTTTTCTGAAGCATACGTAGGCTCCTGTGGGAGAATTCATGTACATACATGAGGTGAACTATATAAAGGTCACGTACATATGCAATATGTCTATAGAACATGTTGCGTACCTGTGGTAAAATCCTTGGAAAAGAAGGTTATGTAGATGCATTGCAGCATGGTTTGATGGTATAACTCTGTTTTTCAGGGTCTGGCATGGTTTATTGTAGGTTTTCATGATTATATGTTGTCATGTGTATTTGGTGTATGCATGGTGATGACATTCCATGAGGAGTGCTTCATATAGCATGACAAGAAGAACACATGCAGCTAGGAAGGAAGACAATTTTGAAAAGATGGAACCTCATAGCTCAAGTTATGATAAGTTGGGACACCTTTAGAAGTGGGTGAAGAAGACTAAAAAACCAAAATAGAATGGCAACCATGAGGTAAGATCAAGCTTGATTTTTTCTGAAGCATACGCATGCTCTTGTGGGAGAAGTCGCATACATACACGAGGTGACCTATAGAAAGGTCATGTACATACATGAGTTGTCTGTAGAACAGGTCATGTACATGTGGTAAAATACTTGGAAAAGAAGGCTATGCATATGTGTTGCAACATGGTTTGATGGTATAACTTTGTTTTGCAGGTTCTGACATGGTTTATTACAGGTTTTCATGATTATATGTTGGCATGTGTATTTGATGTATGCATGGTGATGACATATGGTTGAGTGTTGAAAGTCTATCTTGGATGCATGGTACTAACCCTAGAGTGTGGATTGAGACATTTATTGTTGAGGAACATTGTTGGCCAAGTTAGTGATGATATGGAATGTTATTTATGGGACAATTCATGTTGATGTGATGTTAGCTAGAGACATATCATTGATCTATTGAGGGACACTCTTAGTACATGTTTATAGGTACTATTGTTTACTTAGTACTTGTTGTAATGAATGGTTTTGGAGGAATATCTATCATGGTACATGGTTGGTAGATATGTGAGCTCCATTCATATATCTTATGATGTATTGTTAGAGCCATATTTGTTGTATTTCTTGGTCCATGCATTTGGCATCTGGTTGAGCTACATATTGGGACATGTAGTTGATGAGTTGATGAGGTGGTTATGTTTTACATCATTGATGAGTCATAGCTTGATTTATAGTTGATGTGTGATTGGTACATATTTGGTACATTGTCAGAGGCACTTGCTAGCAGTATGATTAGAACATGGTTTATGGTTGATATGGCATACATGTATGGGAACACATCTTGATTGTAGTTCATCTTGTTGAGGTTTGGTGCATGGTTGATACACTTTATTTGGTACATGATGTATGGGATGATATATTTGAGACACTTGTAATGATGTTTGGTTGATATATTTATGGTTGAGATACATGGTTTTGGAACTTGGTTCATGGTAGAGGTATATCATGAATGATATGACACTTGTTTGAGGAACATGGTTGGCATGTTGGTAGAGACATATGATTGGTACACAGTTGGAACATGTTCTCGGAATATGGTTGATACACTCCATTGATGATATCTTATGGTATATTGTATTGAATTGATGTACATGGTTGAATTACATGGGTGTTGTGTATGGTTGGCACACAGTATGGCACATGATGTACATGGTTGATTTTTTGTTAATGTTTCTCTATTCATTGTTGACATATATTTTGCTTCATGATGTATGGTATGGCATGAGTTTGATGCATGGATAGGTCCAAGGATTGTCATAGGAAGAAAAGATCATTCTTGAGTAGTTGATCTATGTTCCGGTTGAGAAGTAGCATTTGAAACAGAAGCAAATTACAGTGGTAGCATATTGTTCATATTGCAGATAAGATAGGGGGAGAAATACCCAAAGGGGGATTCATTCTTCTTCCCATGATTCCAAGAGGAGAGATTTATCAGATGCATGATAGAGAGATAGATGCTTAGAGAGTTAGATGCTTGGAGATAGAGAACAAAGGCATGTTTCCAAGGGGAACGATGGTCACAAGGGGAGCATGAGCGATATTTCTTCATCATTACATCAGATTGATATCCCTTGTTAAAAAGGGGAGAAATTATTTAGAGGAAGCTCAAAGGCATCCAGACAAGGGGAGAAGCCCCAAGGAGAGTTCAGGTAGGGGGAGCATCCCCAAGGAGATAAATTCCCTTTTCCATTGATGCCAAAGGGGGAGATATACTCACATTGATGTGATTGAGATGACTATTGATGAAGAGCAGTTCCATGTCTACATGTATCGATCAATGACTGGTGTTGAAATCAATGTTGGTATTGCCATCAATGCCAAAGGGGGATATTGTTGAATTATGTTGTCATTGATGTCAAATGATTGATGTCAAAGAGTTTATGTCTTGTCATAGTATCATTGATGTATTGATTGATGTCCTAAGTTGTCATAGATGTAATTGATGTCAAATATGTAAAGTGGTGTCACAGTGATGTATTGTCATGGATTGATGTATAGACGGGATGATGTAAAGGTTGATCCTTATTGTCTTGTCATGGTTGATAGGAATAACCAAATGGATAAACTCCAAAGTGGTCCCCTTATGGTGAAATCCCTCATGAGAAGACACTCTTGGATAAAGTTATCAAAGTGGTCCCTTTATGGTGAAATCCCTCACGGGAAGATGCTTTGTGAAGTCCAAATGGTGAGGTAGCCCAACAGTGTGGTTAGGAAACCCAAGTTTGAATAAGGAATAATGTAATGAATATCAGTGAATTTGCAGGAGAAACTATTCCATATGAATAGTATATATCATGTTGTTTATGGTAATATGTGGAACGTCACATAACTCCTCACGGTTAGAGATTTATGGCCATGTGAAGTTGGAGAACCCTCATGAGTTATCTAGAAGCCTCTAGAAGGTCAAAGAAGTCAAATTATTCTAGAAGCTTCTAGAAGAATTTGACCAGTAAAAGTGGTTAGTCATGGGTTAAGTGGTTGCAACAAGAAAACAATTAAAAATAAATTAGTTTCAACTAGAATTGGAAAGTTTACTATTTGTGGATAAAGTGGTTAAGTGGACAAAGTGGCTAAGTGGAAAAAGTTGGTTAAGTGGACAAAGTGGCTAAGTGGACAAAGTGGTTAAGTGGAAAAATTGTTTAAGTGGACAAAGTGGCTAAGTGGACAAAGTTGGTTAAGTGGACAAAGTGGCTAAGTGGACAAAGTGGTTAAGTGGACAAACTGATTAAGTGGATACTTCTAGACGAAGCTACTTGGATAGTATAAATAAGAGAGAAAGGGTCTCCCATTAGTATCCATTTTGAGCATATTGAATATCTACAAGTGACTAAGGTAACCCAAGGAGATCTAAGGCGAATTTTAGAGGGAAGGTGAAGTAAACAAGGCCGAAATTCAAGGGAGGATAAAGTATTTTGATGATGCTTTCTAAGGTATGTTATTTACAGGTCATCTCACCATTTTCACAATAAATTTTTTCTAGAATGATTCAGATAGCGAAAAATGGAGGATGTTGAGACAACATATCCAAGTAATTATGATACAAAATTCATATTTTGGGTCGTTGTATTTTGAGAGTTACACTCCATGGAAAATAGGGTTTGTGGCTAGTCCTGAAACTAGTCTAAAATAGGTGTTTCAGGTAAAAACGTCATAACTTCTTCATAATAGATCTAAACTCAGTAAGACAAAATTTTGGTTAGAGTACAATATATAGTATGTTGTGTACCATTTTCAGATCCATACAAAAAATATTCCATGCAAGGCATGCTCTACAAGTTCTCTCTCTAGAATAAGCCATAATCCAACAAGGTAAGACATTTTTGGTATAACTCATTTTCTGGAAGGTTCTAAGTAGTGAAACCGGGAGGAATTATAGAAAAGACACTGAAGAACATTGTGTACCATTTCAGACCTTTATTCATTACAGGTACAGAGTTATGATTGTTTCAATTTAGGGTTGTTGACTAATCCAAAATTAGTCATGTGGGTCTAAAGTAAAGTTTGATGAAAATGCTAGTTCTTTTTGCTGAAGTTAAGGAAGGTTTGCATGTATATGATCACATACACCAGGTATGTTACATAGTTATAGATCATATTTGGATGATGATATTGATGAGACGAGTTGAGGTGATAGGTTATTGTGATAGGTTGTGCATAGTTGATGCACTTGTATTGGTATAGATTGTTGGTATAGTTTGATAGATTTATTTTTGTCTACAAGTTGGGTCTTGTAATTGAGGGTTGGATTCCTCACATATCGTTGGTTTTGAGATACATAGGATGGGTATTGCATTCATATTTGGTGTTCTCTTGGATTTGGTGCTCTATTTCAGTTGGTGCTGATAAAACCCCAAGGATTGTAGTCCATAATACAAAAGAAACTTATACATATATCTGGTGTTCCTTGTGTTCTTTATTGTTATGGTGCATAGCTATTTATTGTTAATGTATGTAATTGAGATATATTTACATGTAATAAAATAAGTATGAATAGAATTAATAAGTAATGATGTTGTGAATGATGATTGCTAACTAAATTTTTGTGAGAAGTGTAAAAATAGCCCTCACACAGATGCACCCCCCTCTCAGTGTGATCGATGTGTCCAACAATTGGTATCAGATCAGGCCTTCACTATAAGCCTTACCAAGGTTGGAGGAGATCCATGGGAACACAAATGGATCATGAAGTTCCAATCTTTGATGAGAAAAATTATTCATCATGGAGAATATAAATGAAAGGGTATTTGAAAGTAAAAGGAGCAGGTGTTTGGAAATAAACTATTGGTGGATCAGTTCCCTTGATGAATAATTCAAAGGTTGCAGCTCAAAAGAAAGAAAATAAGAATGATGCATTGCCTCTCAAGACCATTTTCAATGGACTCACAAGTTCTGTCAAAGAAATCATGGGAAAATGTACTTGCGCCAAGGATCTATGGTTGAAGCTAGAGAAGACATATCAAGAAAAAAAGGAAGACACTGAAGACAATTACATCAAGAACAATGAAGGTAAAGACTCTAAAAAATCCTCTGATTTCAATAATTCTAAGTGTGATGATGTTGAATGTTTCTCTACAAGTTAAGAAGAAAATCTAGAAGTAGTTTGTGTAGAATCAGATGTCAGTTATCCTATATATGAAGAGGAAGATTTGTTGAATCTTAAATAGAAATTTTGATCTGAGTTAGATAATGTTAGCAGTGAAATAGGACATTACTGAATTTCTTTTGAGTATCTTGAAAAATACACCAAGGAAGTCCTAGAAAAGTACCCAAGATATACCATGGCACTAAATCAAATGCTCAAAGAACAAGAAGAAAGTAAAAAGACTCAATTATAAGAAAAATAAGAAGAGATCAAAAGACTAAAGAATGAAATAGAAGAAAAAGAAGAAGGTAGATGATGATCTTAGCAAAAGTATTGAAGTTAATGTCAATCTAAGACCAAAATTGAAGAAGGCAAAAGAATAGAGTAACTGTTAAAGAATCAAGTAAATGAAAAGGAAGAGTCATGCCATAAGTTGGAAGCGGAAGTTGTTGATCTTAGAAAGAAAGTAGAGAGTTCAAACACTCACATCAAGTTCATGAAAAAATCAACAATCTTGGATGAGATCATGGATAGCCAAAGATCTCCAAATGATAAATCAAGTCTTGGATACAACAAGGAAGCTATAGACATTGAAGCTAGCACTTCTAAGAAGCATGAGGTAAGTCCTTCATTCTCAAAAGGTGGAAGTAATGTTGAAAGTTAACCTTCTACACAAAGAAAGTAAACTTTCAAAAGAACAAAGAAAGGAAGACATCAAGAAGCCATATTTACACCTCAAAGCAAATTCAGAAGAGAGACACCTTCAAGATGGACACCAAATCAAAGGTATGAAAATGTTTTCATGGTTACTGCTACTCATGTAATGAATATGGTCACAAAGATTTGGATTGAAAAAATTATGCAAGAAAATATAATGGAAGGTTACATAACACCCTAAGGTGTTGGAGATGTAATCAAGTGGGACACATTGCTACTCATTGTCACACCATGAGAAGCTACAGTTGTAGTGGGTTTGGCCACAAATCCCAGGTGATCCGGATTATTTTCGGCACGAAATGACAACAGAGATATAATAAAGCAATGTATAGAGATATCTCGGATATCCAATAATATAATAGGAATGTATCATAGATAAAACCATAAACAAAGAGATATAGTAATACACAGTTTTCTATTAATGAACAAAAATGTACAAAGACTATAAAAATACAGAGTGAAAGACTCTCTAGAATGGTGGAAGCTTATCTATGAGAAGAGACGTGTCCTCTACTCACATTTGCAAGAAGATTATTTTACAATGAGGCTCCAAAGTCCTTTTTATCATAAAGAAAATCCAAAACCCTAACCTTATAAGATGAAAATCCAATTGTTTTGTGGACCTCGTTTTGGGTAGTTTGGTGTATCAACTTCCCGGGAGTGTAACTTTGGCATACAATATCTATTTGGGGCGCACGATAGATCGTTGGAATGGTATCGTTGAGGAGATTCATTTTGGGGGATCAATCAAATCCTTTTTCTATCATCGAGAACATCGATCCGGAAAAACCTTCACTAAGGCCCTCAAAATGGCCTCAGAAGTTAAAAACTGCTAAAAATAGTAAATTACCAAAATTGCCAGAAAATTGTTTTGAGCCAGTTGGAAAAGGTGGGTGGACACCAATATCCACCTGGATCAATTCTCCATCCTTAGGAATAAATGGTATCCATTCTGTTGAGTTCTCAGGGGAGAGGGAAATGTGTTTGTTGAATCTGCATCTTTGTTAAGGTCCTAACCTGCACATAGGTAGATTAATGTATTCGGATGTAATAAAGGTCAATATTAATAAGACCTTTCAATCAAATAGAA
>ML777757.1:918607-928668 GCA_009831015.1 Picea engelmannii | reverse complement strand
TGTTATTTCTGTGCTATTTCGTATATCATTTCTGTGTATTGTGAAGATTATGCTGGATATTTCACTGTTATTCTGTTATTTCTAGCATTTCGTTTCTGTTCTGCATATTTTATATATCTGGTATCTTGCAATCTTGATGAGTTGCTTTCCTTATTGGAGAAGTTGTGTTTCTTAGCTTGTTGAAGGTTGTCACAAAGATGTGGCTGGAAGGGCTGGACCTTTTTAACCAGTCTGGATACATGAGATGCCTGTGTGCATAAGGAATATTGAAACTTTGTTGCAATCTTGTCGACCTGCTTCTGTTGGATAGGAGGTGCTTGGACTGAGGCTATAGTGGCGTTCTTCTATTCACACTTTGAACAGACTGTGAAGAAGCTAAATTTTGTTGTATGAGATACTACCTTGTGGCACTATTTAGGTGGGACAATGGTAAAAATTACCTATGGTATCCTATAGAGATGACCCCCCAGAGTAAAAATGACACTACGGGGTCAAGACTCATAAATACGATGACGCTTCCACATAAATGGTTGGCGCAAGATAAAATCACAGACATCCAGGGGGGAAACATCACATAATACCTCATCCCCTGAAGGTTTGGATGTTGTATGACAATTGGCACTGTTGGCTGACATGAAGATATCATCCTTGGTGAAGCCACTCAATGTTGTATGGTTGCGGGTGTGGTGTTGTCGACAATCCCAACTATTTGACAACCTTTGTTGAGATGAGGTTCTTATGGCTTCCGTTATCAAAAATAAAATGAAGTGGGGCCCCCTTTACCCACATTTTTGAATGAAAAAGGATCTCCCCCTCTTCAGAATATGTTGTTTCTTTTGGTTGAATTGTTTTGGTCACAACAATAGCAGTGGGGTCTGCGTCGATGATTTGTCTTCTATCAGTATTTTCAAAATCAAATTATGAATCAGGGTTCAACTCTTTGTCTTTTATCTCGACTACCAATGACTATTTTGAGTGACATTCATCGGTGTTGTGCCCGGGGATTTTTTGGAAATCACACCATTTTCCAGTGTCTTTCTTCATCTTTCTGTGACCCTTCTTTTCTTGTGGGTTGGACTAGTTTTCGAGATTTTTTTTGTTAGGTTCATCTTTATCATACTTTGGTTGTTGCGGATTTGTAGACCTAGACTCTCGTTTTCTCTGTGACCCTTCAAATCCATCTTCACCTCCTTCTTCTCCTTCTTCTTCAAGTTCAAGTTCTAAATCCAATGCAAAGAAACATGTTCATAAACATAAGAATGAAATGTCTTTATTAAAACTTGATGTTAAATTCGAATTACCCATGTAAGATGGTGAAGTTAATGCAGAGAGACTTGACAATTGGGTCAAACAGATGGAGTTCTATTGTAGTGTGCAACATATCAAGGATGAGGCCACAAAAATCAAGTTGGCATCATTGAGACTTGCAGGCACAACACTCATCTAGTGGCAAAGCAAGTTGCAAAATGGCACGCAACAAGTGGATAATGTATTTCCATCATAGAAAAGTTCGATTTATTCACTTAGAAAGAAATTCTATCCTTTGGGTTATAAAGAGAAAGCATTAATTGAATGGCAAGCTTTAAAACTAATAAAAGGACAAGCAGTGCAAGAATACATAGATGAATTTCATAAAATGTCATTGATGTTAGATATTCCTTTACATACCCAAGAAAATTTTATGAAATATATAGGAGGTTTACCAACAAATATTCAAAATACTGTATTCATGTTTGGACCAACTAATATTGATGAGGTTTATGTTCAAGCGACATAAATTGAAGCAGGGAAAATAAGTGTTGGTGTATCAGGGGAATCGTCTTCAAGGAAAGAGGACAAAAGGAGGTGGCATAGAAAGAAGTCAAATTCAGTGGCGAGAAAGGAAGAGAATCCCTCTTGTAATAATTTCAAGAAAGAAGGGAATGATGAGGAACTTTGTTGGAAATTTCATCTCGAGAAGAGGCCAAAGTGGTTCAAGGAAAAGAAAGGGAGGTAAACAGTTGCAACGACAACACGACCCATAGACTTGGGATCGGATTCAGGTGACGAATCTAAGGTCTCATTGGTTGGTATGACAGGTAAAATTGGTGAAGGAATTGATTTTAGAAGTAATTTGTTTCACATCAGAGTCATCATGAGGCACACTAAGGTCTATACATTTATAGATAGTGTATCTCAATCTAACTTAATTTCATAGGAATTGGTTAAGAAATTGGGATTAAAAACATAGATACATAAACAAGCAGCGCACATTACAATTTTCAATTTCATCTAAGTATGTGGACAAGGTAACATGTGATGTGGTGCCACTAAGTGAATGTGGAATGGTCTTAGGTAGTCCATAATTGTATGATCATAAAGCAATCTTTGACAGGGAAAAAAATCAATATCAATTAACCAAATCAAGTCAACAATATGTGGTTCATGCTCATCATGTAAAGGCAAATAAAAATCTTCAAACAAAGGAACAATTAAAAAAGGCATTTCAAGAAAGAAACAAACCTATAATTGTTTCAAATCAAGTAATCGATTTTAAGAAATAACAAGAGATGATTGTAGAATGGAAAATCAATCACAGCTTGCTTCAAGACAAGCTAATGTCATGCAAATATTATAAACATATCAGCTCATTTTCAGTCGATTTTTTTATGCTATCATTAGTAATGTTGTCTACATGGATGATAGTAGCTTTAGTAAGATGTGACAAGGTTCAAATGGCTAACAATATGTTGTCAATTGTCATGATTATGTTACAGTTGATCTTGATGAGACAAGTGCACAGGACAGAGTTTAAAGATAGGGAACAACTCGAGTGGAATATCTCGATATTGATGACTGGTCAGTAAACTTTTGGGGACCAAAAATTCCTTTAGTGGGGAGGTGTGATCCAGAATCGGATCTAGGAGCTTGATGGGGCTCAGAAAGGCCTAAAAATAAAATTTCTCAAAATGGCTTCAAAACAGACGTGTGCTTAGGTCTCGTGGATATGAACCCAACGCAACTTGAAATGGCTTAAATGGACATATTATGCTCAAGTTATGGTGATATGATTGTTTTGCCAAATAGGGAAACAAATGATGACTGTACAGTCCATACAGTTCCATGTGGTAGTTGATTGTACATGTCATACGACCATGTAGATAATGTGGAAGGAACAATTGGCATCTCCTAGAGGTGACATGTGGTAGGTTGACTGGGCATATGAACGTTGACGTGGATAGGACAGGTGGACCAACCAGGAAGTGACACGTGTCACCACTGCAAGGGTGACATGTGGCACGTCTGTACAATGACACGTGGTAGGGTACGTTCATCTGACATGGAATTGAGACATGTGGAAGAGAAGCAACATGTTGACTGGGAAAATGACAGATGTGGTCCAATCATGTTTTGAGAAGTGGCACAATTGTGGACAAGTAAAACGGTGCCACGTGACCCAGAGGTGGGCTTCCACATGGAACCTAGGCATTGGTAGTTGGTTGGAAAAAATTTGGACGCAAAAAGGTTCAAACACTGGACCTCTATTCTGGACTAAGACTTGGCATGGTTGGGTGATCTAGGCCACTCACGGGTGGTACTTACAAACTATAGCGCCATTTTATTGTTTATGTTTACAAAAGGTTCCAGACGAATAAAGGTTAGGGCTGGGGTCTGGTCCCTAGCCTCAGTTACATGCCTCCACATGACCACTAGCCAAACAATAAGCCACGACACAGGGGCCATGGGATACAGGCCTAACCATCAACGGGTATATGCCATATGACCTAGGGTTTGATTCATGGTGCGGAGGACTAGGGATTAGCCCAAGGATTCATGGATTCTCCATGCGACCAGGTGTTTGTGGTTTGGGCGTCCGCGTTGGAGTGTGAAGCATCGAGCCACATGGCCTAGCACAGGACCAGGGCCGAGAGGTAAGGGTGCCAGCACATGGGCGCTTGGCCATATGGAACGTGTCGATAGGACAGGGGGCCAATGCATTTGGGGGTTGCACCCTATTTTGGAATAAAGTGGGTTATGAACTATATAGTAGTGATTTTTATTGGTATTAGTAGCATACTTGGATATGTTTGGCCCTTTTTGGGGGATATTGGGCCATTTTTTAGGCCAGATCTTGGGGGAAAGTTGGGATATGGTTACCAACTTTAGATCTATATAAACCATGCCTTCTTGAGGCCATAGGAGGAGATTCAAAGAAGGTTTATGCTGAAGATTTTCCAAGCCAACGCCATTTTTGTGCAGGGAAGTTGTTGAGGAGAGCACCTTTGTGGGCCATTTCTGGGAGCTCCGGTCATCCAATTTGAGTGTCGTTTCTTCTGTTAGGTTCTAGATATCTGGTAGAACAAGACCAGATCAGTCGTGTAACCTTTTTGCAATGTTGTGATGTAATTATTGAGATTTGAACATAAATAAGAAAACCTCACCCACTGAGACAAAGGCCTGGAGATGTAGGTGAGATTGTTGAACTCCATTATCACATTGGTATTATGGTTTGTTGTTGTTTTATGCTTCATTTCAGATCTGTACATGATTATATGGATGCGATGTTTCTTATACAATTCTTCCTCTTTCTTTAAGATTCCTAATTGGTTAATAAACACATGCTTAATAACTCAACCATAGTCGTATAAAAGATCTTTTCGGATCAAGTGGTATCATAGCTAGTTGACGTTTGGATTTGAGTTTTGCATGTTAACCAGGGAAAAGATACATCATGGTGAAGGAGATCTTGTTGAAGAGAATCCATTGATTGGATTGAGAAAGAGAACTTCTCAAAGAGATAATATGGCATCGGAAGAGGGACTTTCTCAGGATGAGAAAGAGTTTTGAAAAACTTTCTTTGCTATGCCGGAGATGATGAAGGTTTTGTATGAGGATTACTTGGAATGAAAGAGACTAGTTCTTGGTGAATCTTCAAATGGAAAAATTGAAGAAGGAGAGGATACTCCTCAAATTCCCCCTTCACCTCCATATTCACCTCCTTCTTCTCCTTCTTCTTCAAGTTCAAGTTCTAAATCCAATGCAAAGAAACATGTTCATAAACATAAGAATGAAATGCCTTTATTAAAACTTGATATTAAATTCGAATTACCAATGTAAGATGGTGAAGTTAATGCAAAGAGACTTGACAATTGGGTCAGACAGATGGATTTCTATTGCAGTGTGCAACATATCAAGGATGAGGCCACAACAATCAAGTTGGCATCATTGAGACTTGCAGGCACAACACTCATCTGGTGGCGAAGCAAGTTGAAAAATGGCATGCAACAAGTGGGTAATGTATTTCCATCATGGAAAAGTTTCATTTCTTCACTTAGAAATAAATTCTATCCTTTGGGTTATAAAGAGAAAGCGTTAATTGAATGGCAAGATTTAAAACTAATAAAAGGACAAGCAGTGCAAGAATACATAGATGACTTTCATAAAATGTCATTGATGTTAGATATTCCTTTACATACCCAAGAAAATCTTATGAAGTATATAGGAGGTTTACTTGCACATATTCGAAATACTGTATTCATGTTTGGACCAACTAATCTTGATGAGGTTTATGTTCAAGCGACATAAATTGAAGCAGGGAAAACAAGTGTTGGTGTATCAGGGGAATTTTCTTCAAGGAAAGAGGAAAAAAGAAAGTGACATGGAAAGAAGTCAAATTCAATGGCGAGAAAGGAAGAGAATCCCTCTTGTAATAATTTCAAGAAATAAGGGCATGATGAGGACCGTTGTTGGCAATTGCATCCCAAGAAGAGGCCAAAGTGGTTCAAGGAAAAGAAAGGGAGGCAAACAGTTGCAGCAACAAGATGACCCACAGACTTGGGATCGGATTCAGGTGATGAATCTAAGGTCTCATTGGTTGGTATGACAGGTAAAATTGGTGAAGGACTTGATTGTAGAATTAATGTTTTTCACATCAGAGTCATCATGAGGCACACTAAGGTCGATACATTTATAGATAGTGTATCTCAATCTAACTTAATTTCATAGGAATTGGTTAAGAAATTGGGATTAAAAACATAGATACATAATGAAGCAGTTCACATTACAATTTTTAATTTCATGTAAGTATGTGGACGAGGTAACATGTGATGTGGTGTCACTAAGTGAATGTGGAATGGTCCTAGGTAGTCCATAATTGTATGATCGTAAAGAAATCTTCGACAGGGAAAAAAATCAATATCAATTAACCAAAGTAGGTCAACATTATGTGGTTCATGCTCATCATGTAAAGGAAAATAAAACTCTTCAAACAAAGGAACAATTAAAAAAGGCATTTCAAGAAAGAAACAAACCTATAATTGTTTCAAATCAAGTAATCGATATTAAGAAATAACAAGAGATGATTGTAGAATGGAAAATCAATCACAGTTTGCTTCAAGACAATCTAATGTCATGCAAATATTATAAACATGTCAGCTCATTTTTAGTCGAAGTTTTTATGCTATCATTAGTAATGTTGTCTACATGGATGATAGTAGCTTTAGTAAGATGTGAAAGGGTTCAAATGGCTAACAATGTGTTGTCAATTGTCATGATTGTGTTACAGTTGATCTTGATGAGACAAGTGCATAGGACAGAGTTTAAATACAAGGAACAAGTCGAGTGGCCTATCCCGATCCTCATGACTGGTCAGTAACCTTTTAGGGACCAACAATTCCTTTAGTGGGGAGGTGTGATCCAGAATCAGATCTAGGAGCTTGATGGGGCTCATAAAGGCCTAAAAATAAAATTTATTAGAATGGCTTCAAAACAGACGTGTGCATAGGCCTCATGGATATGAACCCAACGCAACTTGAAATGGCTCAAATGAACGTCATTTTCTCAAGTTATGGTGATCTGTTTTTCTTTCCAAACAGGGAAACAAATGATGACTGTACAGTCCATACAGTTCCATGTGGAAGCTGACTGTACATGCCGTACGACCGTATAGCTGATGTGGTAGGAATAATTGGAATCTCCTAGAGGTGACACGTGGTAGGTTGACTGGGAGTACAAACGCTAACGTGGACATGACATGTGGACCAACTAGGAAGTGACATGTGTCACCACTACAAGGGTAACACATGGCACGTCTATACAACGACACGTGGTAGGGTACGATCATATGACATGGAATTGAGACATGTGGAAGAGAAGCAACATGTTGACTGGGCAGATGACAGATGTGGTCCAATGATGTTTTGAAAAGTGGCATAATTTTAGACAAGTGAAATGGTGCCACGTGGCCCAAAGGTGGGATTCCACGTGGCACCTAGGTATTGGTAGTTGGTTGGAAAATTTTTGGACGCAACAAGGTTCGAACACTGGACCTCTATTTTGGACTAAGCCTTGGCAGGGCTGGGCTAGCCAGGCCACCCGCGGGTGGTACTTACAAACTATAGTGCCATTTTATTATTTATGTTTACCAAAGGTTCCAGGAGGATAAAGGTTAGGGTTGGGGTCTAGCCCGCAACCTCGGTTACATGCCTCCACATGACCACCAACCAAACAATAAGTCATGAAGTGGGGGCCAAGGGATACGGGCCTAACCATTGACGGGTATATGCCATATGAACTAGGGTTTGATTCATGGAAAGGAGGACTAGGGATTAGCCCAAGGATTCGGGGATTCTCCATGTGACCATGTGTTTGTGGTTTGGACATGCGCATTCAAGTGTGAAGCACCGAGCCACATGGCCTAGCACAAGACCAGGGCCGAGAGGTAAGGGTGTCGGTGTTATCCACAATTTTGGTCATCGTGATGATGCTATGATAATGTTATGATGATGGAAAATCAAGTTCTTCACTAAGAATACTTTCCTGAGAAAAGTTACACTTGTCTGCTTCCAGAAATCATATTTTTTGAAGAAGTTCGCAGGCTATCTATATACTTGCCTGCAAGAATGCTTGATTCTCACAGGCTGAATTAATATGGAGTGCAAGGGGTTTGCACTGTACCTAATTGCCAGGGTGCGAACATCTTCTTAAAGAGGAAAAAGATGAAGTTCTCGAGCCTTCTAGAAGGGAATCTTCGAGAAGAATGAGTTGGCTAACGAATGGTTATCTAAGAGTTGGCATTCCAGATATCTTGGGATCATTCCTATCCAAGTAACTAATCTATATTCTCCTATATATTGAGGGGAATGCTTATGGAAAAGGTTAGAAGCAAGCTAGCAAGAGATTGATTGGAGAATTATTGAAAGCCTGTGTGAAGGACTGATGCTACAACAGCAAGAGACAACAACAAGGTCATCAAAAGTGGTTGATTTTCTTCATGCATGAGCAAGTGTGTGTGTCAGAGCTACGAGCCATCGAAAGGAGACCTACTACATCAAGGCTCAGGTTGTAAGTTTCACTTTCAATTAATTCAATACAGTAATATGTCCCTTTCCCATAAAGATGATGTCACTTTATTACATAATTCCTTGATCATATGTATAGACTAGCTATTGAATAGATTAATCTTCCTTTACCCCGATTGGTTTGTGTTGTTGTGATTTGAACGATGCAAGAGCATTGGAGAAAAGCTTGGAACAACAGAGACATAAGGAAAGCGTTCATAAGGTATGTCCATAATCCTTATCTCTTAGTTCATTCAATAGGCTAGATCTAGGGAAAGTGTATTATTCTGTCCTGCTTTGTTCTAGATCCAGGTGGATCTAGGGAGATCGGTTCGTGTCCGCACTTACGGATTTATCCTGAAACAAAATTGGCGACTCCACTGGGGATCTACCCCTTTTTTCTTTTTGGTTTTTGAATTTCCTGTGGCCATTTGCTCTATTTGCATTTTTCTCCTGTTTTGTCAGTGTCTGAGTCCTCAGGATATCCTGAGAGACCTTCTGGGTCTATAAGCCAGCTTGAATTTTGCTTGCTTTTTCAAAAATTTTATTATCTTCAGGAGTTCTCGCACTGTGTCATGGACAGCCTACGAGAACCAGTCAAGTTCGCACCCTACATATAGGGTCCAGTGCGAACACCTCGCACCTTGCTTCCATGTGGCCTGCGAGCAAGATTTTTGAAAATTTTGAAATTAAGTTTTGGCTTTTTAAATTTCTCAGAACAGTTGAATTGTGTCTTTTTGGCTTATTGGGTCATTGACTTATACATCTCTGGCTTTAGTTTGCTTGATGGAACAGATTTAGGGTTTCTAGGTCTTTCTTGCCCTTGGTACCTTGACTTTCATTTCTTGGCTTTGTTTGGCATTTTCATTTTCTCTGACTTCTGGAGTTGAGTTTGTCTGATTGACTGAGAACCAGTGATTGGTAGAGAGTCAAGTGCTTGGTGTTTCTCACTTGCTTGGTGGTTCGAAAGAACATTTTTCATTTGCATTGAGAAGCCTCATTGGTTTTCTTTTTGTTTTTACTTTCATTGAAATTGTTGGTTGGGTTGTTATTGTTGTTTCTTTACGGTTTGATTTTCTTTTCTCGTTAATTAGAGTTCTTCTTGGAAAGTGAACAACAGTTTTCTTTCAAGTTTTTGTTTTTGCTTTTTCAAAGACATTGAAAATCAAATTTTTGAGCTTATTGAAGTATTTGAAAAAGACATTTGGAGATTGGTCATTGATAAATGATTGTTTGCATTGGCATCTGAACGGAAAATTATTGCATTTGCATTGTAGTATTTGAGTTTATTTGGAAAACTCTCTCTCTCTCCCATAACTAGGATTCATGGAATGAAAAGAATTATATTTCATCATTATCCTTGCATTATTTGGGTCAGAGTCATATATCATGAGTTTCACTTCCGTTACCTTTGAGTAAACAACAACTTTTAAAAACATTGCGTAATATTAAAATTGATCTAGTAACTCTTTTCTAGGGCTCTTTTACACCAACATTTAGCTAGGCTAGTGCTTTGGAGTAGGAAGAGAGACACACTCTCCAAAAGCTCAAAAATACACAATAGAATCTTGAGTTAGGGAGTGTTAAATTCCATTTGCATCATATTGTCCTGGGACGCCCTTCTAACACAAGGGTCAAGCACTAGGTCGCATTGGTGTTGGCAGAGTTACTAACCCTGCTTTGTTGACATCGGTGTAGAGATTGCACGTATTACGGGGATCACTCTGAGGTATACCCACAATT
>ML777757.1:890778-912104 GCA_009831015.1 Picea engelmannii | reverse complement strand
CGTCATGATAGCTCAACACCCTATTATCCACAGGCTAATGGCCAGGTCGAAGCAATCAATAAAGTTCTTATAACGATGATTCGACGGATGATAGGAATCCATAAAACTAGCTGGCACACGATGTTGTTTTCGGCATTGTGGGCATATCGGACATCTGTTAAGTCTGCCACAGGATTTACACCTTTTCGATTAGTTTATGGCATGGAAGCCATTCTACCAATAGAATGTGAAATACCTTCTTTGAAGCTAGTTGTAGAGCTCTTACCTAATACTTCTGCCGAAGAGGAACGTTTGTTATATCTGATGCGATTAGACGAGATTCGTTGTGATGCTACTCTTGTAATCGAAGCCCAGAAGAAACGTGTTAAGGCACAGTATGACAAGCATGTCAAACCTCGTGTCTTCTCTGAAGGAGATCTTGTTCTTCTGTATGAACAAGATAAAGATGTCTTAGGAGCTAGGAAATTTGAACCAATGTGGCGTGGGCCTTACATTGTTAGCAAAGTTTTGGAAAAAGGAGCGTATGAGCTAGTTGATTATGATGGTGTACCTTTGAGTGAACCCAGGAATGGGTTGTACTTGAAGAAGTACTATGCATGAGTTGTTTGTGCATGAGTACTTGTATTTTATGTATCATACTGCGTGTGTGTGCTACTTTAGTTTTGCTTTTGATGTTATCTTGTCTCTGCCCTTACATGACGTTGTGTTTGATTTCCATATGTCAGAGTATTCGCTTCCTTATATTGGCTTCGCTGATGGAGCTAGCCGTAGTACTCGAAACTTAGCTTCCGCTGCATGGTTAATCTATGCCCCGAAAAATGAACTCATATCTCTACGAGGTATATGTCTTGGCCGAGCAACCAACAATATCGCAGAGTATAGCGTCGTTGTTGAACTATTGGTTGATTCTATCTCTCTTGGGATTCGTCATTTGGTTGTGTGACTTGACTCGCAGCTTGTAGTACTACAGCTCAGTAATGTATATTCTATTCGAAGTCCTACTTTATTAAGGGTATATTTGTGAATTCGCCTCTTGGAACGACATTTTGATCATATTGAGTATCAACATATTCCTAGACGTCTTGATACATTAACAGATGCTTTAGCTAATTATGTATTGGACAAGCATTTAAATCATTTATAAATCAAACACATTAAAATTGTACACAATGTAAAGTAAGCCAGTAGAAGCCGTGTATATAACGATCAAAGTTTGTTTTTACAAAATGGTTGTCCGAAGACCAAAATATCAAAAAATTGAAGCTCATAGCGTCTACATAATGACATCACAGATGATGTTCATGATAGCACACTAATGTCCTAACAACTCTGTGGAGCAGTCGACCCATAGAGGCAGAGACTCCCACAGTGTGACGCTGATCGCGTCGGGGAATCTCTTCCAGAGTCATATCTGGAACGTCTGTCATCAAACCCTCTAAGTTCTGCTCCACTGTCAGATAGTCCTCGGCGTACTGTGGAACTGCTACTGCTGCCTCTCCTCGTCGCTGAATAGGAGAACTGTTGGCAGGTCTATATGGTCCAACGTCTGTGTTATCAACAAGAATTTGGTGTTAGTCTTTGGGTAAAACTATAAAAACAAAAACATTTAAATATGGTTAAAAATCCAAAAACATTTAAAAACTCAAAAATTTGTGTACTTCTTACCGAGGTCTCCCCACTGTGTGTCCTCGGGCAATGAAAGATATGGATCTCCTCTGAAGTCCAGCCCGGCATATGCGTAATCATCCACCATCAACATCTGGTTCTGCAACCAGTCGAAGAAAACATTGTCATATTTGACAATAGGACCTGCCACATGTCGGGCCATGAGCCGACACCACCGCAACATTCTCGGATCTCTGGGACCAGGAAGATCCCACTCGGCCTGTAGACGGAATACTGGGACTCTCTCCAGGAAGAAGGACACTAACAGAGACCCATAACCAAACTGTTTTAGATTTCCACGCCTGCACTTAGTCAACTGTTTCTTGACATTGTGTAATACTGCGTCAGCCCAGTTGAAGACCCGGGGCTCAGTACACTCAATGGCATACTGTAAGTAGCTTTGCAAAGCCATGTGTGGAGCAGTGCTTCCCACCATCCGAGCAATGGTAAAAAGAATGGTGCGGAGATTCAAATCAGTCACTCCCCAAATTTCCACTTTTCCTTTCCGTCGTTCAGCCTCAGGCACACAGTATTGGTTACAATACTCACTCATTTTTAGACCCCCTGCTCTGTTGCCAGTCAAACTAACATAGGACCCATGTCTGGATAATCCAGTCAAGAAATAGATATCCTCGATATCGATGGTCAATGTATGAGCTCCCACGATGAACACTTGTTGGTCTGGATCCCACATCCGGACTAAGTATTCCAATAATCGAACTTGGGCTCTCATGCCCGGGATGCGGAAATACTTTAAGAGACCACAGTCTCTTAGTGTAGCTATGGTTGGAGGATGGTTTTCTGCATTGGCATTATCCTCCTCGTTCTCTCGTTCCCGCGACTCTAACACCATGATTGTAGCTAGCAACCTGCATAAAAAAACACACAAACATGGTTAGTGATTTTATTCATGAGATAAAATTCTTGCAATTGGTTAAACGTTGCATAAAATTTTGAATTCTGCGTTGTTTGCAGGTGGGCTATTATGTGTAGTGAAAACTTCTCGCAGGCTTCTTAAAGCCCACCTGCGAGAATGGGTTGTTCTCGTAGGCCCCATATGGGCCACCTGCGAGAATGATTCCACGCGCATAGGGTTCAAAAAATCAATTGAAAAATGAACTTTTTACCAATGAAATTGAATTTCTAAACCATGAAAAGATAAGGGATGAAGCACTTACCAAAATATAGCTGACGACACGTCCGATGGTCTCTCGTAGCTCCTGGAATTCGATGCCGAAGGTAGAGGGTAAATGAGGGTTTTTTGGGCACTTAATGGTAAAATGTGAAATTGGTATGGTAAATTTTGTTATTTGTTCATTTTATTACTTTTTACTATATCAAATGTGAGTTTTTTATGATTATTTACTATTTAACCCTAATCACTAATGAGAAAATGAGTGAAATGATTGGCAGGTGCAAATATGGATGATTATGGGCAGAATTTTTACCTGGTGTGGTGTGATTTTGATTGTTTGTTATGGTTTTGACATAAAACCTCGAGCTCCTTTTATCCGTTCTTGCGCTTGTGAAAAACATAAGAACATGATAGAGCGTCATTTTATGTCTTTTTCGGGCTCGTTGTGGTTACACGAAAAAGGAACCCCCCTGGAGTTATCTTTAAGCCCTTTTCAGACTCTCTAAACATGAAAAGATTGCCGAGCAATCTTGCTATTTTCATGCTCGTTAAAGTATTTGAGGTATGTGTCCTTCGAGCGATAGTTTAACCCTTTTTCGGTCTCGTTGGACTGTTGTACGAAAAAGGAACTGAGAGAGTTCTCCTTTGAGTGTTTTTCCAAACTCTATAATCTTGAAAAACCTTCGAGTTTACTATCTCTGGACTCGTTAAACAAACATGGACAGACCCGTAATGGGACCAAACCACTTCTTCCTAGGGTTCGTTAAAAATACTCCGAGGGACTCGTCCAAAGGATGAGCTTATGTCAACAAGCATATGTGATCCTCTTCAAGCTTGTGTAAAAATAAAGAGGTACTTGCCAGAAATGGTGGGGGAAAATTTGGGAAAGGGATATGTTTCATCTTTGTGTTAATTGGCAGTAAGTGTCGCCCTTGAACATGACACCCCTATTCATCATTTGAAGCCAGTTTGGGAAATCCATTCATCTCTCATTCGATTTGATAACAAGGTATTTCCATGTGTCGTCTTTGAGTCAATGCTGCCAAATCGTTGGTCATTTCATTCATATGTTCAAGAGCAGTCTATCTGAAACCTCTATTGAGTTGGCCATCTGCAGTTATCCTTTCACTCTATGTCGGCCTTCCCTGTGTCCAAAGTCCAATTGCCACATACTCTGTTTCACTTTCAAACTCTGTTACTCATTTCGTGTCATTGATGGGGGATACATCAAGGCCCTCCTGTGACGAGTCTGGTTCCGTCGACTTCAGCACATTATCCGGAATCAAGGCTTAGAAATTATTCAGTACCTTAGAGCTTGCATGCCTCAATGGCAAGTTCCTTGCTTTTGACAGTCAGTTTACATCATTGACCCCTGATCGAAAGATTCCGTCGAGTGTTCGACATCAACTCATTTATTCACAGTCAATGGATTGTACTGTAGTACCTTGGGAGTCATTGACATCAATGGTTATTTCCCTCTCACTTGTTAACGGTTACATCAATGACTGGTAATCAAGTGGTTTCTACCATGTTTGACTTCAACACATGTAATCACATGGTTAGATTCGTACTTTGGGCGATGAGGTTGAAGACCCTGGATATTATCTTTAAGATCCAGGTTGCGATGGAGTATATGTATAATTTGTGACACATAGATCCACTGTGTATGTTTCGTGGCTATGTCGTCTTGATTGAAAATTTGTCGCACAGATCCACAGTGTATTCAGGTGGCTGTGCTATATTATGACTTCATGGATCCACAGTGTATGATTGGTGGCCATGACCTTGGTTTATGATGTCGTCAGTCTATGATCTGAGTATGGGAATGACTACCTCAGGAATTGGTATACATGATATTCTGTTGATGCTTGGATGTTTGCAGGTCTCTGATTAGATGTGCTCTTGGTTCTTGACACACACATGCAGCTTACAAAGTCTATCGACTGTCACTGATTCCACTCTCAGACTTTGGGGGGCATTCTATTATCCATAATTTTGGTCATCGTGATGATGCTATGATAATGTTATGATGATGGAAAATCAAGCTCTTCACTAAGAATACTTTCCTGAGAAAAGTTACACTTGTCTACTTCCAGAAATCATATTTTTTTAAGAAGTTCGTAGGCTATCTATATACTTGCCTGCGAGAATGCCTGATTCTCGCAGGCTGCATTAATCTGGAGTGTGAGGGGTTCGCACTGTACCTAATTGCCAGGGTGAGAACATCTTCTTAAAGAGGAAAAATATGAAGTTCTCGAGCCTTCTAGAAGGGAATCTTCGAGAAGAATGAGTTGGCTAACAAATGGTTATCTAAGAGCTGGCATTCCAGATATCTTGGGATCATTCCTATCCAAGTAACTAATCTATATTCTCCTATATATTGAGGGGAATGCTTATGGAAAAGGTTAGAAGCAAGCTAGCAAGAGATTGATTGGAGAATTATTGAAAGCCTGTGTGAAGGACTGATGCTACAGCAGCAAGAGACAACAGCAAGGTCATCAAAAGTGGTTGATTTTCTTCATGCATGAGCAAGTGTGTGTGTCAGAGCTAGGAGCCATCGAAAGGAGACCTACTACATCAAGGCTCAGGTTGTAAGTTTCACTTTCAATTAATTAAATACAATAATATGTCCCTTTCCCATAAAGATGATGTCACTTTATTACATAATTCCTTGATCATATGTATAGACTAGCTATTGAATAGATTAATCTTCCTTTACCCCGATTGGTTTGTGTTGTTGTGATTTGAACGACGCAAGAGAATTGGAGAAAAGCTTGGAACAACAGAGACATAAGGAAAGCGTTCATAAGGTATGTCCATAATCCTTATCTCTTAGTTCATTCAATAGGCTAGATCTAGGGAAAGTGTATTATTCTATCCTGCTTTGTTCTAGATCGAGGTGGATCTAGGGAGATCGGTTTGTGTCCGCACTTACGGATTTATCCTGAAACAGTCGACGCATGGGCTCTTGGCCATATGGAATGCACCTATACGACTAAGGGCCAACGCATTTGGGGGTTGCACCCTATTTTGGAATAAAGTGGGTTATGAACTATATATTAGTGATTTTTATTGATTTTAGCAGCATACTTGGAAATGTTTGGCCCTTTTTGGGGGATATTGGGCCCTTTTTGAGGCCTGATCTTGGAGGGAAGTTGGGAGATGGTTACCAACTTTAGATCTATATAAACCAGACCTTCTTGAGGCCATAGGATGATATTCAGAGAAGGTTAATGCTAAATATTTTCCAAGACAAAGCCATTTTTATGCAGGGAAGTTGTTGAGGAGCGCACCTTTGCGGGCCATTTCTAGGAGCTCTGGTCATCTTATTTGAGTGTCGTTTCTTCTTTTGGGTTCTATATATCTGGTAGAAAAAGAACAGATCATTATTGTAACCTTTTGGCACTATTGTGATGTACTTATCGAGATTTGAACAGAAATAATAAAGCCTCACCCACCGAGACAAAGGCCCGGAGATGTAGGCAAGATTGTAGAACTCTGTTATCACATTGGTGTTATGGTTTGTTGTTGTTTTATGCTTCATTTCAGATATGTACATGATTATATGTTTGTGATGTTTCTTCTATAATTCTTCCTCTTTCTTTAAGATTCCTAATTGGTTAATTAACACATGCTTAGTAACTCAACCATAGTCGTATAAAAGATCTTTTTGGATCACCATGACTACTCTGAAAACTTAAAGGCTCGGATAGCCATTTTCACCCTGAATGGGAAAGCTTACATTTGGTGGGAGGACCTTATGAATGTGAAAGGAATCCATGAGAAAGACTTTTCATGGAAACAGTTTGAGAAATACTTCAAGAATAACTACCTATCAGAAAGGTACTTTGATGGAAATGCCAAGGATTTATATGAACTCAAGCTGGGACAACTCACCATAGATGAATATATCAACAAATTCCTTGAGTTGATGAGGTATGTGCCCTATATAAATAATGAAAAAGTAAAGATGCAATGATTTATTAGTGGATTGCCTCAGTCCTATTGAGACAGAATTGATTTTGATGAGCCAAAGACTTTAGAATATACTCTTTGAAAAGTAAGTTATTTCTATGAGAAATTCAAGAATAAGAAAGAACCCCATGAATACTGGAAGAAGAAGAAAAAAATGGGATTCAAGAAGAAGGGAGTTAAATCCTTGAGATTTAGGAACCATGGTAAGATCTTTAGGATGAGCCTTGCTACCGGAAGTGTGTATCAACAAAATTTCTCATCCCAGAGTCAAAATAAACATTCAGAGGAACTCCAGGTAAGACTGATAACACAAAGAGACAACCCTTGAAATGTTGGGGTTGTGGAGGGGAACATCTACTGAGGCATTGTCTGCATAGGAAAAATAATAATGGGAGGGTCTACAAAATCCAAGAGGCTACCACAGTCAAATGTGGCTAGGAGCCTACCACAAATTTATGTTTCCTTGGATAATAGAGAAGCTGACGACCAACCTTCAGCGGTAGAGATGGAAGGTATGATTTACAACCATCATGTTTCCATTTTAATTGACCCTAGTTTTAATTTTAGTTATGCTTCCCCTCAAACTATTGAGAAATGTAAATTGCAACAAGTTAAAATGTCAAATCATGGATGGTACAACTAGCCATTGGAACCAAAAGAAAGGTAACAGAGATCATAAGAACATCCCAATTTGTCATGAGTGGGTTTCCCACCCAAGAAAACCTAAACATACTTCCTCTAGGATCTTCTGACCTATTGATTTGCATGGACTGGTTGGCTGCCCACAAAACCAAGTTTGACTGTTACAGTAAAACTTTGGAGTGTGAAAATGAATAAGGAAGAAGGGTAATCCTACAAGGGATTCAAAATCTTGTCCCAGTGAGACAAATATCAACCCTCCAAGTGAATAAATATTGCAGAAAGGGATGTCCCTTATATGCAATAAAAGTACTAAACTCTGTTGAGAATGAAAAACCCATCTTAGAGAACCTTCCCATATTAAGATAATATAAATATGTATTCCCAAAAGAGGTACCAGGTCTACCTCCAAGAAGGGATATTGAATTTTCAATAGAACTTGTACCAGGAGAGTTGCCAATGTCTAGAACACCCTATATAATGAGTACACTAGAGCTAGTTGAGATAAAAATATAGTCGAAGGAGATGTGAGACAAAGGCTACATTCAGACTATTGTGTCTCCATGGGGAGCACCAGCCTTGTTTATGAAAAATAAAGATGGCACCCTCATACTATGCATAGATTATAGACAACTCAATAAGATGACCATAAAGAACAAGTATCCCTTTCCAAGGATCGTACAATCTTCTCCAAGATTGACGTGAGGTCTACATACTATCAATTCCAACTTAAATATGAAGACATCCACAAGACAACCTTTAGGACAATATATAGTCGCTATGAATTTGCGATGGTGCCATTTCGGGTTACCAATGCACCAACCACTTTTATGTGCTTAATGAATAACATATTTAGAACGTTTTTGGATAGGTTTGTGTTGGTTTTCATTGATGATATCCTAATATATTCCAAGAATGGGGAAGAGAATGAAGAACATATCAAGATAGTACTCCAAGTACTAAGAGAACATCAACTCTATGCTAAGTTTAGTAAGTGTGACATTTTCCAGAAACAAGTCCATTACTTAGGCCATGCTATTTCTGAGGAAGGAGTGCCAGATGATCCTGACAAGATTAAATCCATCATGGAATATCCTACCCCAAAGGATGTGTCTGATATCAGATCCTTTATGGGCCTAGTAGGATACTATAGGAGGTTCATAAAGGGATTCTCCAAGATTGGTTCCCAATTACCTCCCTTCATAAAAAGGGAGCTAAATTCAGTTGAACATCATAATTTGAAGAATTATTTCAAGAGTTGAAATACCTTCTAACCAATTCTCTTGTACTAAATATTGTAGACCCAAAAAAGGACTTCCTTGTGTGTACATATGCCTTCAAGGAAGGGCTCAGAGGAGTCCTTATGCAAGAAGGGAATGTGATTTTCTACGAATCCACAAAACTGAATGAGAATGAAGTCAATTATGTGACCCAAAATATGGAATTGGCTTTCATAGTGCATGCTTTGAAAATGTGGAGGCATTACCTCTTAGGTAGAATATTTGCACTTATGAAAAACCATAGTGGGTTGAGATATTTTTTTGACCAACCAAAACTCAATGTGAGACAAGATAGGTGGATGGATCTCCTTAGTGAGTTTTATTTTGAAATAAAACATATCAAAGGAAAGGAGAATAGGGTGGTTGATTCCCTTAGTAGAAGTATTAAAGCGGTTCACTTGGCAATTGTAAGCGCCAATGAATCAGACATCAAAGAAAGGGTCAAAACTACACAAGAAACAGATGCATTTTTCAAGATCGTGACATCATACTTAAATCAAGAGCCCACATGGCTGAAGTATGAAGGTTGTTATATATTCAAAATTGTGATGACTTGAAGAGGTTTATAATGGATGAACTACACAAAATACCATATACTGGTCATTCTAGTTATGAGAAAACGATCATGGCCACTAGGAAACTATTTTATTGGCCCGAAATGAAAAGGGACATAGCTGATTACTTAGCTAAGTGTCTATAATATCAGAAAGTCAAGATAGAGCACCGGCACCCAGGAGGGTTTTTGCATCCCCTACCAATACCCGAATGGAAATGGGAAACCATCTCCATGGATTTCATCTTAGGATTAACAAGATCAACCAAACATAATGATTCCATCATGGTAGTTGTGGAAAAACTGATCAAGGATGCTCACTTCATACCTATCAAGTCAACTTGCAAGGCAATAGATAGTGGCATCATTTTCATGAAAGAAATATTTATAATGCATGGCATACCTAAGGAAATTATATCTGACAGAGATACCAAATTTACTTCCAACTTTTGGAAATCTTTGTTTGTTGGTTTTGAAGCAAAATTTCTTTTTAGTATAGCATATCACCCTCAAATTGATGGGAATATAGAGAGGGTAAACCAAGTGTTAGAAGACATGTTGAGGATGCATGTAATGCATCAACCCAATAAGTGGGAGGACTACCTACCACTGATAGAATTTGCTTACAACAATGGATATCAAGAGTCATTAAAAATGAGCCCTTTTGAAGCCCTCTATGAAAGACAATGGGACATTCCAATCAACTGGAACAACCTAGTAGATAGAGTTACAGTTGGGCCATATATGCTAAAGGAAATGGAATAACAAGTAATCCAAATAATATAAAATGTGAAGATAGCCCAGGATAGACAAAAGAACTATGCATACATCAAAATGACTCCTAGATATTTAAAAGCAAGGGATCATGTGTATCTCTGAGTTAGACCCGGTAAAATTTCTTTAAGGATGGGAGCTTGTGCCAAGTTAGAACCTTGGTATTGTGGACCCTTTGAAGTTTTGGATAGAGTGAGACCAGTAGCTTATCGGCTAGCACTCCCTCCCATAGTGAAAGCACATAATGTTTTCCATGTTTCTTTATTAAAGAAGTATGTACATGATTCTAATCATATTATCGAATGGTCTATGACTCAGGTGGTACCCAAGGGAGAATTCCTGCAAGAACCTCAATCCATAATAGACAGGAAGGAAACCCCACTCAGGAACAAAACCATTGCACATGTCAAGGTGCAGTGGAAACACTTTGGACCAAATGAGGCTACATGGGAAATTGAGGATGCCATGAAACATACATATCCATTTTTGTTTACTTTTGTACATGCAGAGCGCATCGACAAATAGAACATCGGGGACAATATTCCTTTAAGGGGGAGGAGATTGTAATACCCATGTTTCCCCCAGTTTGTAAATATAACTATAACTGGCCAAGAGACTATGGTAGACTAAATATGTGTGAATGCTTGATTTGATGAACCTTTGTATAAAAGGGTCAATGTATGAATTTTCTATCATTAATAGAAATTTGATATGTGTTGCACAACTGCTGAAAGGGGTGGGAAAGTTTGCCAAGATAGACCATGGATTCTATGAGAGATATGGTGAGGGGAAAGAAAGAATGGTTGAGAAATTACCTATTGGGTGTAATTTCTCAGCAATCCTCTAACTCAGAAATGAATTACCAGTTAGATTGGTAGTTGGAAGGCCATCCTCAAGAGTTAATGAGGAGATGGGCCAGGGTACCCATCTATAAGGCTTACAGGCCTGACCATGAATTGGGATTTAGACCCATGCAACCTTGCTGAGGAAGGAAAGAAAGGAGGTAATTCGGGGACAGAGACAGATATGCAAGATAAAAGAGTAGAGAGAACGATTGAGAGAAGAGGAGAGCAACAAGTTTTTGAATCTGGAGTTCATAGAAAATCTTATAAGCTAGCTCATTTTCGTTGTAGGAAGCCATGGGAAGGGTTTATCTACAACTGATAAACGAGAATGACGAGTGATTGAGGGGGTTCTCATGCATACCTCCTTTCTTGGAGTAGAGAAAACTGGTTGCCAAGTTCCCGTAGGAGGAGGAGAGTAACCTCCGTCCTCGAATGTTGTGGGGAAAGGAGAAAGAATATCTTTTAGAGCATCATGGTCTAGCTCAAGGGTGGCTAGTGGTAAATCCTTCATGAGTGACTGTGCCTATGGTTGGGAGGAAAAAATAATCCCTTTCAACATTCACTTCACATTTTCCATTTCTGATAAGCATTATCATACTCTGCATGTATATATTTATATATTGGATGCGATGATGAATGTCTGTGTTTATGGCTAATTTCTTCAGTATTTGAACATTCATTAGAAATGTTCTTTTTCTTCTGTAAACTGTTATATTTATATGATATTTGAATTATCCTAGTTTAGCTACTAGAGAGTCAGGGGATGTGACCCCACTAGAGAGTCGAGGTAGGATTGAATGCAACGTATAAGTCCTGCCAATCCTTTGAATTCACCTTAATGGGAATGTCAAGTTCATCTATGTGGGACAAGGGAAGTTTCCCTTTAGACTATCCACCCATTTGACCAAGGGCTCATGCCCATGTCCTTAAACCCTTTTCTACAAAAAAGATTTGTGCTTAGCACACAAGATTTTCCAAGAGACCCATGTGACTAGGGTCTGGGAACCATGTGCTACTTCGAAAGGAGCTAGCTCTTCAGGACTTCGGGACTTATGTTCCCACAATCCTCGAAAACAGTCGAAGGTCAAAGTTGCGAATTGATGAGGGTTGTAGATCTAGGGATCTAGTGAGGATCTCTCTCAGCTGTTAGATCAGACTTAGGAAGGGTAGTGTTAATATCTTCGGTGAAGTTCCACTTCAAGAGGATAGGAGTGGTATAGATTCGAAAGTCCCGAATGTTGAATTTGCAAAGTTGATATGGATCATTGAGAATAAAGAGACGCATGTCCACAGATCAATGACTATATGAAATTTTGGGTATTTGGCACTATGGAGAGGAAGTTGGAAGATACACGCGAGACTCCAGAATGTTGAACTGTCAAAGTAATGTGTACCGTCAATCCTCGGATCCTTTAGGATCCCTCTCTGTCATTGATCTGAGAATCCCCACTTCAATTTCCCAACCGACCGGGAACTCATCATGGAGTGACATGTGGCCCCTACTTGTCTCCTGTCTGAGGTTTTCCGTCGAATTAGAGTCGTCGAATGAGAGGATACTTGGAAA
Source organism: Picea engelmannii (assembly GCA_009831015.1). Classification (NCBI taxonomy): domain Eukaryota; kingdom Viridiplantae; phylum Streptophyta; class Pinopsida; order Pinales; family Pinaceae; genus Picea; species Picea engelmannii. Next base: position 899,674 of record ML777757.1, on the reverse strand, counting down.
GCGATCCTGTAGTCTGGAGACTTAGTAATCTGGGGGAATTTGGCCAAGAGTTTTCAAAGTGCGAAAACTATCGAATTTGCGAACGATGAAGTAAATCTTGACCATTGGTAGGAAGAGAAAGAATGGCGCCCGATCCGAGAGTCTAGAGACTTGGCTCTTTGGGGGATTTGGGTCGAGAGGATTTGGTAATATCCCAAGCTTGGATTCGTGAAGTAACGAGAACCGTGGATCTATGGATCCATGTGGATAAATCTCAATAGCATGATGGGGGCTGGCATGGCTCACTGACGCCATCTCGAGTGATGTGGACCTGCAACTAAGGTTCCATGTGTCACCCATATTTAGTCGATTCACTAACCCCTTATGCCTATTAGAGCATGAAACATGTCACTCCCTAATGAGGACACATGTCAACACTTGACCCTTTACGTGTGTTAGCTTCTGGTTCGTGCCTGATTGGCCAACGCGTACAAAATTTAGGGTGTTTGGATAAATTCAAGAGTTCAAAATATTTAGGGCATGGTACAATATAGGAAAGTCCAACATAATATATCAAACGTCGATCGCATAAGGTCCAAAGCCACGTGGCAATATTTCGGGAGTTCAGGAGTTTTGGGTATATTATGGTAAAAGGGATGTTCAACGAAGATCATCAAATGTCGAATGTTCAACGACGATCATTGATCGTCGAAACACCGAAATCATAGGACAGCGATCATCGATTGGAAAACTCTAAACATTGAAAGAAAGGGATGTTCAGCATAAAACACTGAACATTGATCACAAAATGGCTAAGGCCACATGGCGCAATTTCGTTACTTCAAAGATTAGGAAAAATGAATGTTCAGCATCGAACACTGAATATCCCAACTAATAATGCCTAGGTAACTTCAAGAGGCCATAACATATAGACTAGATCTTAGATTTTAGTGTGTTGGAAACCATTAGAAATCTCATGGTGAGCAACAACCAACGAAGATCCCTGAATTAGCATTTGAGATAGTTAGGAAGAACAAAAATTTGATGCCCCATCCCTAGAAAGGGTATTTAGGGGTTGGGTGTGTTACAATAGTTGGAACATGTTCTTGGCATATAGTTGATACACTCCATTGATGATATATTATGGCATATTGTATGGTATTGATGTACATGGTTGATGTACATTGGTGTTTTGCATGGCTGGCACACAGTATGGCACATGATGTACATGGTTGATGTTTTGTTCATGATTCTCTATTCATTGTTTATGTATATTTTGCTTCATGGCGTATGGTATGGAATGATTGTGATGCATGGATAGGTCCAAGGATCATCATAGGAAGAGAGTATCATTCTTGAGTAGTTGATCTATGTTCTGGTTGAGTAGTATCATTTGCAGCAGAATCATATTGCAATGGTAGCATATTGTTCATCTTGCACAGAAGATAGGGGGAGACAAACCCATAGGGGGAGTCATTCTTCTTCCCATGATTCCAGGAGGAGAGATTTATCAGATGCATGATAGAGAGATATATGCTTGGAGATAAATAAAAGAGGCATGTTTCCAAGGGGAACGATGGCCACATGGGGAGAATGAGAGCTATGTATTCAACATTGCATTAGAGTGATATCCTTTGTTAAAAAGGGGAGAAATTATTCAGAGGAATCTCAAAGGCATCCAGACAAGAGGAGCAGCCCCAAGGAGAATTCAGACAGGGGGAGAAACCCCAAGGAGAGAACTACCCTTTTCCATTGATGTCAAAGGGGGAGAGATAGTCACATTGATTTGATTGAGATGACTATTTATGAAGAGCAATGTCATTTCTACATTTTTCCATGAATTATTGGTGTTGACATCAATGTTGGTATTGCCATCAATGCCAAAGGGGGCGATTGTTGTATTATGTTTTCATTGATGTCAAATGATTAATGTCAAAGAGTTGATTTTTTGTCATAGTATCATTGAAGTATTAATTGATGTCCTATGTTGTCATAGATGTAATTTATGTCAAATATTTCAAGTGGTGTCATAGTGATGTATTTTCATGGATTGATGTATAGATGGGATGATTTAAAGGTTAGTCATTATTGTCTTGTCATGGTTGATAGGAATAACCAAATGGATAAAATCCAAAGTGGTCCCCTTATGGTGAAAGCCCTCACAAAAAGACATTATTGGATAAATTTCTCAAAGTGGTCCCCTTATGGTGAAATCCCTCACAGGAAGATGCTTTGTGAAGTCCAAATGGTGAGGTAGCCCAACAATGTGGTTAGGAAACCTATGTTTGATTAAGGAATAATGTAATGAATATCAATGAATTTGCAGGAGAAACTATTCCATATGGATAGTATATGTCATGTCGTTTCTAGTGATATGTGTAACATCACATAACTCCTCACGGTTAGATATTTAAGGCCATGTGAAGTTGGAGAACCCTCATGAGTTATCTAGAAGCCTCTAGAAGGTCAAAGAAGTCAAATTAATCTAGAAGCTCCTAGAAGAAGTTGACAAGTCAAAGTGGTTAGTCATGGGTTAAGTGGTTGCAACAAGAAAACTATTAAAACTAAATTTGTTGCAACTAGAATTGGAGAGTTTACTATTTGTCGATAAAGTGGTTAAGTGGAAAAAGTGGTTAAGTGGATAAAGTGGCTAAGTGGACAAAGTTGGTTAAGTGGAAAAAGTGGCTAAGTGGACAAAGTGGTTAAGTGGACAAAGTGGCTAAGTGGAAAAAGTGATTAAGTGGTTAAGTGGACAAAGTGGCTAAGTGAAAAAAGTGGTTAAGTCGACAAAGTGGCTAAGTGGACAAAGTTGGTTAAGTGGAAAAAGTGGTTAAGTGGAAAAAGTGGTCAAGTGGATGCTTCTAGAGGAATCTACTTGGAGAGTATAAATAAGAGAGCAAGGGTCTCCCATTAGTATCCATTTTGAGCATATTGAATATCTACAAGTGACTGAGGTAACCAAAGGAGATATAAGGTGAATTTCAGAGGGAATGTGAAGTAAAGAAGGCTGAAATTCAAGGGAGGATAAAGTCTTTTGATGATGCTTTCTAAGGTATGTTATTTACAGGTCATCTCACCATTTTCGCAATAACTTGTTTTATGTAATGATTCAAACAACAAAATATGGAGGATGTTGAGACAACATATCCAAGTAACTGTGATAAACATTTCATCTTGTGGGTCGTTTTATTTTGGGATTTAAACTCCATGGAAAATAAGGTTTGTGGCTAGTCCTAAAACTTGTCTAAAGCAGGTGTTTTGGGTAAAAACGTCATAACTTCTTCATAACAGATCCAAATTCCATAAGACCAAATGTCTTGGTTATAGTACAGTATGTAGTATGTTTTGTACCATTTTCATATCCATACAGAAAATATTCCATGCAGGGCATGCTCTACAAGTTCTCTCTCTAGAATAATCCAGAATTCAGCAAGGTATGCCATTTTTGGTATAACTCATTTTCTGGGAGGTTCCAAGTAGTGAAACCTAGAGGAATTACAGACAAGACACTAAAGATTTTTTTTTACCATTTTCATACCTTTATTCATTACAAGTACAAAGTTATGATTGTTTCAAGTTAGGGTTGTTGGTAGAGATGATTTAGGGTCTAAATTTTGTTCATGGGCTAATTTTCCATGGTTTTTTTAAAAAAGAGATTCACTATTTTAAAATTGATTCGCTCAAATTCTATAGGATAAAATTATTTTACCTTAAAAATCATCAAAATTTTATACAAACTATATAAAATCCTTAGAAATTTGAATATTTTTATAAAAATATCGCCAAACATTTATAGTTGGCATATGAATGATTACTAAGATTCGCCAAGGATTCTATGTTTTAAAATAAATTTCCATCCTTAAAATCATCCCTGGTTGTTGGATAATCCAAAATTAGTCATGTGAGACAAAAGTAAAGTTTGATGAAAATGTTATTTTCTTGTTGTTGAAGTTAAGGAAGGTTTACAGGTCTATGATCACATACACCAGGTATGTTACAGAGTTACATATCATATTTGGATGATGATATTGATGAGACAGGCTAAGGTGGAAGGTTGTTGTGACAGGTTGTGCATAGTTGATGCACTTGTATTGTTATAGACTGTTTGTATAGTTGGAAAGATTTATCTATGTCGACAAGCTGGGTCTTGTACTTGAGGGTTGGGTTCCTCAAATCTCGGTTGGTGTTGAGATACGCATGTTGGGTCTTGCATTGAGAGTTGGTGCTCTATTGGAGTTGGTGCTGATAAAACCTCAAGGATTGTAGTCCATAATACAAAAGAAACTTATACATATATCTAGTGTTCCTTGTGCTATTTATTGTGATGGTGCATAGATATGTATTGTTAATGTATGTAATTGAGATGTATTTACATGCAAGAAACTAATTATGAATGGAAAGTAATGATGTTGTGAATGTTGATTGCTAACTAAATTTTTGTGAGAAGTGTAAAAATATCCCTNNNGTCCAAAAACTATATTCTTTTAGAAAGAGGGGTGGTCTAACCAAAATGATTCAAATATGAAAGGTCAATATTTTGGGATGGATTTGATGCCAATTTCAAGGAATATTGACCAGTGATTTGACCCTGCACATGGAAAGATTGATGCTTTAATCATTAGTCATGTTATAAGGAGAGATTCAGAGAGTAGAAAGGATAGCGTATAGAGGCTATTTGATGACCACCTCCCCTATGATTATTCCATGTGTGCATGCCATTTTTTGGTTTCCCAATCAACTAGGTTCAAGGCTTTGATCATCTCTTTGAAATTATTAGTCATGGTCCAAGTGTCAGATACCTCCTCTTTTCTCAACCAAATTATCATATTAAAGTCTCCTCCAATGATCTGGTGGTTTCTTCCTGTCATGTGTTGGAGATTGTGTAGATTATGTAAGAAGTTGATTTTTTACCCAGTTAGTTGTGTACCATAAACATTGGTAATATAACCTGAATCCATCGAACCATTGGGTTGAAAATGGGTGGAAATAGTTATTTTGTTGAAAATAAATTAGAGAGGTAGATTTCCTTAGGATTGCAAAATAGTGCCATACCTCCTGAGGTGCCTTCGACATCAATGGATATGGAGCTAAAATCATAGCAACACTTGGATGCTAATATGTAGAGAATTTATGAAGTACATTTAGTTTCTTGAATCATAAGGATAGATGGTTGGTTCCTAAGGACTAATTTCCTGAGAATTCTTTTTTTGTTGGGTCTATTGAGGCCCCTTATATTCTAGGAGATGGAATTCATTAGGAGTTGGAGGGGGATACATGGAACTTTTTTGTGATAAGCGTGATCCTACCTGAATTTACCAAAAATTCACCCATTTCCTAGAGGAGTTGTTTTTTTTTTCGATGTCGTCATTTCTTTTCCTCTTTTTTTTCCTTGAGGACCTCCTTGGAGATAGCATTTTTTATTCATAGAGAATAAGAGTGAATGTGCAGATGTATATTTTCTCTTGTATTTGAGAAGTGTTGATTAAAGAAGTTAGATCTATTTTTATGGTATGGATTTAGCTTCCTTTTTGGCGCATGCTTCAACTATCCCTTAGAGGTCCATTTCACCTAATTCTATTTATTCTACCTCATATAGATCTTCATTTCCTTCCTCTATAGGAACCGTTTCTTCATCGATCTATGCATCCAAGTGCTCATTTCCTAAGGATTCCTTTCCCTTTCCTCTTCTTTGATTTTTACCCTATTGAGAGGGGATCCTTGAGGCTACATGTTGCATATTTTTTGTTGAGACTGCTCAACGTCCTAATCCTACTCATGCATAGAGGAGAGTTATTCAAAATTGTTTCTTATTTTGGGTCCTTTGGGATTAGGAGGCAGTGGGATGTTTTTGAGGATTTTCCTTTTGGTGGTGACTTTTTCCAAACCATCCTCATATTTGGTTAGTGGATTATTGACTTTATTAGAGAGGGAATTTAGAGAGAAATGCCTGAAGAAGTGTCCATGGGCATGGAATTTTATACAAAGAAAAGGGATATGTTCATAGTCAATATTTTGGATCTAGTTAGAGCCTTAGAAACCTAATAAGACAGAGGTCGTAAGGGGTTTTGACACATTTAGATAGACATAGATGCAAGTGTAGGAAGTGTATATTATCTTCTTGTTTTCTTCAACAATTTTCATGAAGGATCCTAAGGTATTTACAATACCTTCCAAGATTTATGGGTCCCATTATTCCTATGGAAGAGAGTATAGATAGATCCACATCGAAGCTACAATAAAATCCTCCTTGCGGGGATGAATGTTTTAGTTCATTGATGAAGATATACGCATGTTGAGTTAAAGTAATAAAGACTATTTTAAAATACCCTTTCATGGTACTCAACATTATTAAATACAACAATAAATAAGCCCTTAGAGCCAAGTTTGAGCTCAACCTCTCCCTTTTCTTTCCATCTAGTTTTGATCCACCACATTAAATCTTCATATGAGGGCCACATACCCACAAATTTGCAGATTCAGGCATGATATTTCATAAGTTGAATTGTTTCATTGATCTTGTTGTATCTGATCCCATATCAATGGGTTTCATTTTCCTACATCATGCAAGTGTCGATGCAATGTGTGGCTTGGTCATTATTTTCTTCAAGTTCCATTTTATGCAACTACTCAGGGTGACAGTCGCACTACTATTCATCATTGACATCAGGTTGGAGAGTCTTGGGAGAGGGTGAAGTAGTGATTAGTGGATGGTGTGTGGGATCATTCTTAGATCCAACCACAATTTTTTAGAAGGAGGGATCTGAGCCCCCTCCCTCTCCCACTACCATTACAGAGGCATCAAAAATACCCTAGCCACTTTAGAGGGTTAGGGTTCAGAGCAAAAGAATTATCAGTGCATCCTTTGGACCCTCCACTTATTATTAGGGGAACCAAATTAATATTTAGTAAAATACAAAAGAAGCAACCTTAAAATATACTATATAGAACATGATAGAGTTAGTTGTTATGAAATAATATTATTAAAATAATATTAATAATATTGGTTTTTTAAATATTGTGTATTTATTTTATTCATATATTATTTTATATGGATGTGAGATATAAGAATATAGCTTTATAAAATAGGTTGAAGTTTGATTGAACGGGTATTTTTCTCAATGGTATCCATTCATATCCATGCCAAAATGGTAATCCCTTAAGCCATCATTCTTGCAGATTTTAGCACTAGTTCACTCATTGCTTGGATGATTTTCCATATGGTAATTAAAATGAATAATAATAATAATAATTTAACCAACTAAATAACACAACTTAGATAAGGGACACGACCCTTCACCTTTGTGACACTACAATGAGAACACCTTCTAGCAAATGTTTTTGCAGAGGTTTTTAGTGTTACAAAATATGTAATTTTTTTCAAAAAAACTTCCGCTACAACCTCCTATATTGGCTATAGAGGTTTTAGCGGATGTTCAATATAACTGAAACAAATTGGGAGGGTGGAGGTTTTTTTCGATGTTGTTCTTGTCAAAATGCATCGGTGCAGTAATGAAAAACACACATCGGCACGTTACTATATTAAAACACATTGGTACATTAATATAATAAAAATGTCCCAAGTCTTAATATAATAAAAAACACCCCGATGCATTTATACGTATTGCACATCGATTCTATCTTTTTCATAGTATGCAGAGCACCAATACTCTTACAATTACTACACATTGATTCCACATTGTTTTCATATGACTCACCGACGCGCTTTAGGATTTGTTTTCCCTGGTGTGTTTAAGTTATAGTGAGCCCTAGTGTAACCATGTTATCATGAGACCTAGTGCATTTAATATAGCATGCACCCCATTGCTTGTGTAATTAGTATGCACTGGTATCAGTTTTACCATATGCACCAAAGGGTAGTGAAATTTCGAATATTCGAGGTGAGATGTCGGCAACATTATTTTTAGTATGCACCGGTGCATATACTATAGTAAAGGAATTGATGCGTAAAAAATATTTAGAATCGTGATGCGTCTAATAAACATAACACACTGGTACAAAAATGATTTTCAGTGCCTCAGTTTATATCTCAAACATGAGAACTATACAATTTTGAAACTATAAATATTATTGCACGTTATATCATTTACGGAACGATGTGTTTTCTCAATAGTATGTATTGATGTACTATTATAATCAATATTTACTGGTGTGTATGACACATCAAAATACATTGATATCTATATTATGGCACACAATGCCTAGTGAGTTCAAAATAATATACTGCACTAATATGTATTATTTTAATTCATTGTTTATTTTACAAATTTTCAATTAATTATTTAAAAATAAAATGTTTTTTTATAATAATATTGTTTTATATTTATGTTATTGCATTTCGATATGATGATTGCATTAATGCATTATCCAATCAACTGAACATCTGTTATTTGTAACAATGTAAATCATCCACATATTAATTATTCATGAAGACAACATTTTACAACATTCTATAATGCAATGAAATAAGAAACTCATTTTATTATAAACGAATAAGAGACCCATTGTCATACAAAAAGAGACAGCGTCAAGGTCCAATACAATAACCAAATTGCAACCAATTTGTAATTGTTACACTTATTGGTAACATGTCCTCATGCAATTGGGGCAATATGTCGAGTACATTAAACAAAATCCATGATTTCCAGAAACAAATATTCCAAAACAACAACTTGCAGTAACATTCAATTATATTGATTGGCATTCATCAATTGAACTATTGACATTACTCAAACTACATGGATGCCTCATTTCTTCATCATTTGTAGGTAATATTGTACTTTGGTTTTTTAACATATTGTTCTCTTGATCGACTTGTTTTTTATGTTCTTCCCCTTCATATTCCATCTACAAACATAGAAATAAACTGTATATATATATATATATATATATATATATA
>ML777757.1:866224-890498 GCA_009831015.1 Picea engelmannii | reverse complement strand
ATTGTTTTTTTTTCATGTTTTTTTTAGTTTTTAACTTTTCTTTAAAAAAAAAAAATCGATTACAATTTTTCTTAAAAAAATGGTCGTTTTTTTGTTTTACTTTTTAACAAGCCAATTGTCGATTTTTTTTTTTATTTCTTTATTTTTTTAATATAAATTTTAAAAAATTATAAAAAGAATTTGTAAGCAATGATTTAGGAGTCGATTTTGAGTTGTTTATCAATTATGGTAATCGTTGTCGAGGCCACAATTTCAATTAAGTTATAATCTTAACTCCAAAAAACAAGGTGCTATTGGTAGCATCATTTTTTTATTCAAGCGCCAATTTTAAAGTTGTTGTCCATAATGACATCAGTTGTCAACGCAACGAGTCTGAATAGGTTTGAATTTTAACCACTTCAAAAAAAGGTGATATCGGTAGCACCACTTTTTGATTTAGGGATACAAATAGTCACTCTAAAAAAATGAGAACTCTAGAGAGTTCTCATTAAGTTGATAACTATGTTGTATGTGCTTATTTGTTGTTGTGTACATTTAAATTAATTGCATTTACATTTTTATTTAGTATGGACAATTTCATGATATTGAATGTCATGTTGTGTGTCATTTCTGCATCTAAAATCAGCATTATAAATTTTATTTGGTCATTTTAGCACCAAAGTGACCCAACTTGGGGTTGAGTACATTACATAGGGGTATCAGAGCTTAAGTTCAATAGAGGACCCATATGGGCCAAAGACCAGTGTAAATTAGGTGAATTTTTTGTTGTAGAGTTTCAAATGTATGACATATTTGGGGAAATTTGTGAAAACTATAGTGATATCCTCATATTTCTAAGAGAACTCATGTCGAAATTTCCCTTAGAATTGTCGAAGAGGTGATCAAGGGAATTAATCTACAAGTTGTAGAGTTAAATTGGACTTGGAAGGTCAAAATTTATGTTTTAATGACGACTGAAGAAGTTGGGAGAGTATGATGGGTCAACGACATAGAGCATGTTTGATTTCAAGATCAACATCCCAAATTCATCCTAGATTGATCAAAACCTTATAATGTTTGAAATTGGAAAAATGGAGTAGATCTATGGTCGAGATCCATTTTCAAAGGTTGGAAAAATGGAGTGAATCGATGGTTGAAATCCATTTTTGGAGTTTGAAAAAATGGAGCAAATTGGTGGTCGAGATCCATTTTTGAAGTTGGAAAAATGGAGTGATTGAAGGTCGAGACTCATCGAAAGAGTTGGGCGAAGGATGGTGGATCAAGGGTCAATATCATTTTTACTTGGAGATCAATGACCCTAATTGATCCTGGATTTTGGTCAAAAATAATTAAGAGTTATATTTCAGTGAGATTCATGAGTAAATTTGGTTCAAAAAAGAGAAATCATCGTTTTTTGATGGTCCAGTAGATGAAATTGGAAAAGTGTTTCATTTGAATAAGAGAAATTGTTGATCGCCAATGATCGGGTCGGTGAAATCAACAGAGTGTTTCATTCAACTAGGAGAACTCACATATCACTGATGTTTGGGTTGGAAAAATAAAAAAAGTGTTTCATTCGACCATGATAAATTGTTGATTATCGATGGTCGATCGTTAAGTTGGAAAAATTGACAAAGTGTTTGGTTCGTCCAAAATAAATGACCGATCGTGATGAAGGGAAATAGGAGGATGAGGGTTCCTGCAACGTCAACATACAAATGACATGTATTTTCATCATCCACATGTAATGTCACAACACCATACACATTTCATGCCATGTTAGCATCCACATATCATGCCACGTCAACATCCATGTGTCATGCCATGTAAGCCAAGCTACCACATCAACCAAGAGATGATCGATCACTAATGGTTTGGGTTTGGAAAAATTCACGAGCAAGTATAGTTGATTGAAGAAATTGCCAATTTTGGATGGAGCGATCAGGTTTCGACAAAATCCATGAAGAAGTTTGGTTTTCCAAGGAAAATCATCAATCTTCAATGGCTGATGGAGTTTTCTATGTTGGGGAATGGACGGTTTAGATTGTTTTGGGTTGGTAATCAACATTGGAGATTCATCCATGGGCTTGGAAAGATTTAGCAGAGAAATGAATAGGATTACTCCCTATTTTGAGATGAACGACTCATATTAAAATACTGTTACAATAATAAATCAATCAATTTTCTACAAAAAAATTCATATTTTTTAAGGTCGTCAACTTGTAGGGGAATTATGAGGCTCTAAACAACATTTTTTGGTAATCGAAATCGAGATAAATACGTGTATCTCTAGTACAAATAAATTATTTTACCTAAATTGAAAGAATTCAGTAACAGATTTCCAAAGAGCTATTATGATCGTAAAACATAGCTAGTATGAGGAAGTTATAGTTGAAATGGTAAAGGGTATAAATTAGGTACCAATTTACTTCTAGAGGGAATAACGTCTTGCTCAAAATTCAGTTTGAGACACAGGAGTAATCTGTGGAAATATCATGAACCATAGAAGACATCCATGGAGCCATAATTGGAACATGGGTACCTGGGTTTGTACAGGATGGAAGAAAAGACACTTGTAGCATATAGGGGTAAAAATGAGAAATATTATAAACTTCCACAGGCCATAACTATCCTCTCAGACCTCGAATTTTGGAAAACAACTCATCAATGGAAAGGTGTTGAGGAGGAGAAGCCATATATCAACCTAGAATTATGAATTAAGCCCGACAATTTCTCTAAAAATAAGAATAAAAAATTGCAACAGTAAAAACAGAGAAATGAGTGGAAATTGCAACATGAGAAGGTTATAAATTTTCCCGTAGAACTCATAATGAGGCATGGGTATAGCCATTGGAGAGATGTTTCAGAGAGGAATGTGTCTAAGGAACCATAATTTGGATTAGTGCATTTTTTTCTTCATAAATTGAAAAACATAATGACTTGTAATCTAATTAAAAAATATTTTGCAATATGCTTAATTCTAACAACAATTGTTTCATGCACATTCTTGCATAATTAGAGGTACAGGAAATAAGAATTTAGTTCATATATGATAACTAGATATATGGAGGATGCCCAAGGTCTTACAACCATGAGGAGGAGGTCATAGATATACATTTTAGAATGGGAAATGCAAATACTAAATCCAATGGGCGTAGGATTAGAGAAGATCCTATAGAGTTGGATAAGACTATGAGAAGCATGGATAAGGAAGTGTAGAGTTATAGAGAATATATTAAAAGGATTATGAGAGATCATGAAGAGATACTACAGAGTCTAAATATGTTGCAGAATCAAGTCAATAAATATTCTGGCAGAAGACAATCTACTAGTGAAAGGAAAGTAGAAGCATCCATATCTCATGATAGGAGGGATGATCTTGGGGGATCCATATAATCCATGAGTATTAGTATACATCATCATCATCATCATCATTCCCTAGTGCACTCGACCAAAATATCATATGCACTTTCAAGGTCAGAAAGTATCCCAAGTATGTCCCTTGTTAGACATCAAAGGAGGAGACATGAGTCAGATATATTATGAGGGGAGCTCAGGAAGATCAAGCCACCATCATTTGATGGAGAGAATAGGAAGGGAGAAGATGCATAAGCATGGTTGCTAGGAATGAGAAAATATTTCCAATTGCATAATTACTCATCAAATGTAGAAGCCAGAATTGCATCCTCCCATCTTCAAGGAAATACATCTATGTGGTAGGATTTTCTTAAGCAGGTTAAGAACCTTGATGAGAAGAGAATTTCTTGGAAGTATTTCAAGAAATATTTCTAGCAGCAATAATTGGCAAAGCAATATTACGAAAAGAAGATGCAGGAGTTGTTTGAAATAAAACTTGGGAACATGACCATGGATGAATATGAGAGGAAATTATTAGAACCTCTTAGGTACGTGGGCTTCATCAGGGATGAGATAGTCAAAAGTCATAAGGTTCCTAACTAGTCTGTCATCCTTCTATAAGGATAAAATTCAGTTTAATGAGCCCAGGAATTTGGAAGAATACATAAGAAAGGATAAGAATTTGTATGATTGGAACAAAAGAAGGAAAACTTTCCAAAAGTCCTAGAATGATAATAAAAAAGGAAATATGGATCAGAGGAAGAAAGGATTCAAGCCACCTTTCATCAATAATAGCTCACAATCAGGTAAGCAAGGGAAGTTGGCTCAAGATGATAAAAAAATGACATATTCCCTGGGGAAGAGGCCAATACAACATCTCATAAAGTGTTGGTGATGTGAAGGAGATCACATGTATAAATATTGTCCTCACCGGGGAGGCAAGATGAGGACTTTTCATAGCATCAAGTAGGAGGAGACAATAGAGGATGTGGGAAAAATCATGCCAAGGATAAATGTATCCTTAAACAATACAAAAGCACACTATCAATCCCACATGATTGAGGTGGAAGGTAATATTGACAATTATCCCATAGCTATTTTGATTGATTATAGAGTTAGTCATATCTATATATATCCAAATCTAGTTGAAAAAATAAAGTTGAAGAAATGTAAGGATGAAAAGTCTTGGTCAGTTCAACTATCTACTGGAACCAAGAGAAGAATCAATGAGCGTGTTAAATATTTCCCAATAAGCATGAATGGATTCAACACTCATGTAGATTTGAACATCATATTGTTGGGGTCTTATGACTTATTGATTGGTATGGATTGGATAGAAAAGCATTGTGCCATATTAAATTGTTATAAAAATGATTTCACATGTCTTGATGAGGAAGATAATTCAAGGATAATGGAAGGTATTCCAAGGCCTATATTTTTTCGAGATATTTCAACCTTGCAGATAAAAATAAATTTTAGAAAAGGGTGCCAAATATATGAAACCCATATGGAATATCCAACGAAGGATAAGGAGCCAAGTATTGAATATTATATGGTCTTAAAAGAGTATGAAGATGTGTTTTGGGAGTTTCTAGGATTGCCACCAAAGAGGGACATTGGTTTCTCTATTTATTTAATGTTTGAAGTTATCGTTGTGTCGAAAAATCCCTACAGAATGAGCAAACTAGAATTGAAAGAATTGCAAATGCAAATAGAAGATTTGTTGAAGAAAGGGTACATACACCCAAGTGTTTCTCCTTGGGGTTCCCTAGTTCTTTTTGTCAAGAAAAAATATGGAACGTTGAGGCTGTGTATTAACTTCATATAGATGAACAAACTTACAGTCAAGAACAAGTATCATTTGCCAAGGAATAATGATCTTTTCTATAAACTAAAGGGAGAAAATATATTTCCAAGGTTCACTTGAGATCATGCTATCATCGAGTGATCTAGATTATGTTGAGAAGGAAATAAGAGAAAAACAAAAATATAGAAGAGAAAAAATAAATACAGTGAAGCCCAACTTCTATCAATGAATAAGAGAGAAAAACATTGTAGAACACAAACTAGAAAAATGGGGTAGTTTATCTCTGAAAAGAAAGATACGTTGGCTATGCTTCATTCACAACAAGATTTACACCACACTCCATTGCATTCTTAAAGGGACTCCTTAACCTCAATTATATATGAGAGAGTGAGAGGAGAACAATTCCCATGATGCATGTCGGATAAATTAGTCAAAGTTTATAATATGCCATAGGCATGTAAAACACTAGGAATTCCCGGGAGGTCACCCATCCCAGTACTACTCTAGCCTGAGTGTTCTTAACTGCGAAGTTCTAATAGAATTCACTATATTAATTCTATGCTATAAGAATGTACATAAGACCACTAGGAAATCATTACATGATGTTTGTAATTAACAAATGAAGACGACATTGCATTCCATTTCCCATAAAAAAGAGTGAATATCATGGTTTATCGAAACCATAGGATTGAAATGTTGATACAATGGAAAAGGTGGATGACCACTAAAATCCACCTGGATCATTCCTCACCCCTTAGGAAGCAATGGTCCCCATTGCATCAAGTTCCCTCAGGAGATGGGGAAATTGTTTCTAAATATAAACCTTGGTGAGTCGCTTGGCTTGTTGAAGTAGATGTATTTCTTGTACTTTGCCTGTGGAAGGATGTTACAAAACTATTGGAGGTGTTGGATCCATTCAATATATATGGATGCATGATATGCCTTGGTATGAGTGTGGGAGGACTATGTAGGTGAAGATGCATCAAGAAGAGATATATCAATGGGGGCTAATGGTTGGAACCCCAAGCACCCCTGAAAAGGGTCGTGGCCAATAGAGTTATGTTGAACATATGAGAGATTCTCATTCTCTTTGTTCTCCTCTACAATATTGTTGACCTGTTTCTACTATATAGAAACATCTTGGGTCGAGGCTATAATGGTCGCAGTGACCTTTTTTTCACCGTTTGAATGGACCGTGAAGAGGGAAAAAATTGTGGTCTGAGAGATTACTTTGTGGCATTTGTTTTACAAGATCAATGAAGTGGAATTAGTTGGAGCCACCTCTAGTACCCTGTAGAGATGACCTCCAAGAGTAACAATGAAACTGTGAGGACAAGACTCATATATAGCATTATGTTTCCACATATATGGTTGTCCTAAAATAACATCACAGAATTCAAGTGGAGAAAAATAACACACTATCTCATCCTTGAAAGGATTGATGCCATGGGAGATACGACATTGTTGGCTGAAACAGATGTCTCATCCCTGACTCAACCATCCCATGGTGCATGGTTGGGGGTGTGGCATCATGGGAAGCTTCAATATCTTGACAACCTTAGCTCAGATTATGTTCTTCTGACTTCCACTGTCAACAATGAAATGCAATGGGGTCCCCTTTGCCCACATATGTGATTGGAAGAGGCTCTCCCCCTCCTTAAGCTCTTATGGTTATTCTAGTTCTGTTGTTGAGTTCGCGATGGTAGAAGTGGGTTCTTCATCAATGAACAGTTTCACTTTATTTTTCTTTGAATTGGAGTTCAAGTCGGTTTCAAATTCTTTTTCTTTGAGCTTGACCACCAATGACTGTTTTGAAAAACATTCATTGGTGTTGTGTCAGGGGATGTTGTGGAACTCACACCACTTTTTGGTGTCTTTATTAGACTTCTTATTACCCTTCTTTGTCTATTTATTGGATTGGATCTCTTTAGGTTAACCTTCCTTGCTCTATCCCTTGTTCTGTGAGTTATGGTTTCCTTTGCCATTATTTTGTTGTGGTGTATTTTCAAACCTTAACTCCCGCTTACTCTGCTGCGTGAATTTATTCTCAATTTTGAATGCATATCGATAAACAACTCCCAGTGATGGGATGTATAAGAAATACATATATGTTTGGATGTACCTATGTAGACCACTGTGATACCTCAAAAACATGTGCTTCTCAGAGTCTTTTATATCCAACTTTGAGTGAAAGGTATGAAACATGTCAGTGTACTCTGACACCATCTATTCTCTTTTCTGACATAGAATCATCCATATCATGTATTGGTCATCATATTTTCTGATAGGTTAGATCTCCTCCTTTAGGGAATCTACAAAGGCTTCCTAAGTGGGTTCTCTCTTCAATGGTGTAGATTCATCTATAGTGTTCCTGTCCCAGTAACCTTCCCACGAATATATGACATGGGGAAGGGATTTAAGGAGCGTGAAGGTGATGTTTTCACTGTTGATTTTTTTTTGGAAGGAGTAATAACCTTCTAGCAGATTCAACCATTTTCTAGAGAATCTACATCTATCTGGCCTTTAAATAAGCGGATATCAAAATTGACTTGTAACTTGAAGGGTGTCACACCTCCGGAATGGTTGCTTGTTGAATAACACTCGATCGTCACCATCGGTAGTCTTCGAAGGATATAAGAAAAAATTTCCATCATCTCATTCTTCTCTCTCATGAGGGATTCCTTGAGAAACATATTGAAAGGATCTCATGCTCTGTCATATCTCTTTTCTTCTACCATGGGAGGTTGCTTGAGCTAGAGAGAGGATTTTTCCTCAAGAAAAACTATCTCGATACCCAAATATCTATACCATGAACTTGTTGGGGACCTACTCTTAGAAATGACAAGGAGTAGACTGTTTTGATACCACTAATCCAGATTATGCTGAGAACGAAATGAGACAAAAAAAAAATAGAAGAGAACACATAAATACAGTGAAACCCAAATTCTATTAATGTATAAGAGATAAAAACAATATAGAACACAAACTGATAAAATGGGGTAGCTTATCTCTAAAAAGAAAGAGATGTTGGCTACGATTCATTCACAACAAGCTTTACATCACACTCCATTGCATGCTTAAAGGGTCTCCTTCACCTCAATTATATATGAAAGAGTGAGAGGATAACAATTCCCATGATGCATGTGGGATAAATTAGTCCAAGTTTATAAAATTCCATAGGCATGTAAAACACTAGGACTTCCCAAGAGGTCACCCATCCTAGTACTACTCTAGCTCAAGCACGCTTAACTGCAGATTTCCAATGGAATACGATGCATTAACACTATGTTGTAAGCATGTACATAAAACCACTAGGAAATCATTACATGATGTTTGCAATTAACAAATGAAGATAGAATTACATTCCATTTCCCATAAAAAGGGGTGAATATCATGTTTATGTTGATTTAGTGGAAAAAGTGGATGGCCATTGAGATCCACCTGGATCATTGAGTGAGAACCAGAGAATAATATAGTTGAAAGACAACCTTTTAGAAAATGTATGGACACTATGAATTTGTGGTGGTGCCCTTTCGGTTGAAAAATGCACTCGCTACATTTATGTGTCTGATGAATGGGGTGTTCAAACATTTCCTAGACAAGTTTGTCATTGTATTCTTGGATGATATTCTTATCTATTCCAATATAGATGATGAACACAAACAACATTTGAGGATGGTTCTACAAGTGTTGATAAAAAAAACCAATTGTATGCCAAGTTGAGTAATTGCACTTTTTATCAAAAAATTATCCATTATTTGGGTCACATTGTTTCAGAAGATGGCATAATAGTGGATCCTTAAAAGATTGAATCAATCAAAAATTGACCAGATACAACAAACATTTTAGAGGTTAGATCATTTTTGGGTCTAGTTGGTTACTACATGAGATTCATTGCAGAATTCCCCAAGACTACACACCCAATAACATCTTTGCAAAAGAAAGGAGTAAAATTCGAGTGGAGCACCAAGTGTGAAGAAAATTTCCAATGTTTAAAGGATTTATTAACTAGTGAAACCATTTTAAAAGTTGAATATCCAGATGAGGATTTGTTGCGTGCACAGATGCATGCAAGGAAGGGCTTGGTGGAGTCCTTACACAAAATGGAAATGTAATTTGTTATGATTCCATAAAATTGGAGCATGAAATAAAATATGCCACACATGACTTAGAGTTGGTAGCCATAAAACATGATTTAAAAATGTGGAGACATTACCTCATGGGAAAAAAATTGAATTGAGGACAGACCGTAGTGGTCTGAAATACTTGTTTGAACAATCAACACTAAATGCTGGAAAACTAGATGGCTGGAATTTCTTAGTGAATATGAATTTGAGATCTAACACATAAATAGAAAAGAGAACAAGGTAGATGATGCACTCATCAGAAGGGTGCATGAAATGCATGCTACAACCATTAGTATCTACAAGACAAATTTAAAAGACAAAATTCTTGAGGTTGTAATGACATACCATCATTATGTGCAAGTTAAATAAATCCTACAACAAAATAATGTACAAAATAAATATAAGGATTACAAGCTAGAAGAGGATGTAATCCTCTTGTTTAAGAATAGAATTGATGTTCCCAATTCACTAGAATTGAAAATTTCAATTTAAAATAAATGTACAATGTGTCATATGTTGGACACGCATGATACTAGAAAACTATTACATTTGTAAGAGGCCTATATTTTTGGCCTGGTAAGAAGAGAGATGTCACTGATTATTTGGCTAGATGCATGGAATGTTAGAAGGTAAATAATGAGCACAAACATCCAACATGATTGTTGTAGCCTTTTCCCATTCTTGAATGGGAATGGGAAGTTGTTACTATTGATTTCATTACCAAATTTCGCAAGACAACAATTCAACATGATTCCATCATGGTAGTGGTGGACAAGCTTACAAAGGATGCAAAATTAATTCTGGTGAAAATAAATCATAAGATAGCCAATATTGCAGAAATTTATATGAAAGGAATTTCTAGGCTACATGGTATTCCTGAGGAAATAGTATCAAACCAAGATCACAAGTTCACTTCCAATTTTTAGAAGGGGTTTTTCAAAGGATTTGGGACCAATTTGAATTTAAGTACAACATATCACATAGATTTAAATGGGAGACTGAGAGGATTAACCAAATAATTGAAGATATGTTGAGAATGTATGTAATAGACAAGCCTTCTAGGTGGAAGGACTATATCCATTTAGTTGAGTTTTCTTACAATAATGGGTATCAAGAATCATTGAAGATGAGCCCATTTGAAGCATTGTATGAGAAAAAATGTAACACACTGATGAGCTGGGATAACCTAGAAGAAAGAGCCATTATTGGGCATAATTGTTTAGAAAAATGTAAGAGTAAATGGTAAAGATCAAAAATAATTTGAAAGTTGCACAAGAAAGGAAGAAGAGATATGTCGATAAAAGAAGAACACTAGAGAAGTCAAAGTGGGAGGCATGTGCTTTTAAAATTTAAATCCAAGAGGATCTCGTTGAAATTGGGAAGTTTCCAAAATTTGGAAACAAGATACTGTAGGACATTTAAAGTTATAGAAGGGACGGGCCCAATTAAATACATGATAGCATTACCTACATCCATGAGAATATATAACATGTTCCATGTGTATTTATTAAAAAAGTATGTACCGGATCCTATCCATGTGATTGATTGGACTATAATCCAGGTGGAACACGAAGGGGAATTCAGGTGGAACCAGTGCGCATCCTGAACTAGAAAGTCAAAGTGCTCAGGAAAAAATCCATCAACTTGGTAAATGTTTAATGGATCCATTACGTTCCTCAAGAAACTACATGGGCACACGAGAAATCCATGCAAGAAGGATACTCACATTGTTTTTTTCAAATTTTGAAGAAAATTGAATGTACATTTGTACATAAGCGAATGAAGACTCTATTTTGATATCTAGAGTTCCTGGAGCCACAATGACTCCTATCCGATCGATGATGGATCCAATTCCTTGGGATGTGCAGGTTGAGGGTGTTGGAACATATATATTTTTCTAAACTTCAGAATTAGATAAGTTTAATTCTTGTTTAAATAAGGACAAACGTGCACATGAATATCACCATTGATGAAGTCTTTCGTTGAATCCAACAATCTGAAATACTGAAAAGTTATGGAGCCGTCGACTCGTTAAAAGGTCAAATCACCAACAACTACCTTCGAAATGTCAGGTTTCGAGGTTTTGTGATACTAACAGTCCAACATGTAAGAACTCCAAAGTCCCGATATACGAAGTTGCGAAACTTTCTTAAGTTAAACCAGGTTAATTAAACGATTAAAAATTATTAACGATATTTAAACCTTATCGCAATTTTGCGTTTCGGGGATCCTGCCTCGAACAACAACCAAAGTCTCGATACCCAAAATCGTGAAACCCTTGAAGTTAATCACAATTATTTAAAAGGTTAAAAGTGATTAATATTAATTAATCAATCATGATTTTGCAATTAAGAGAACATAGCTCGAACTAGTATAGAATATCCCAAGACCCGAAACCCTGAAATCTTTGAGGTTAATCATGATTAATTAAAAAGGTTAAATGTAATTAAACTTAATTAATCACATCGTGATTTCACATTTTGTAAGTTATAGCTCAGGTTGTTATAAGATCTCCCAAGAGCCAAAACGCTAAAATTTACTTAATGATAACTATGATTAACCGATGCTTAAGCAAAGATTATCTCTTAAATAATACATCGCTTAATGATGACTCAAATAGATTCAAATTTTGTATGCACTTTTCCAGAGCATGAACGACCAAAAATAAATGACCATTAATAATACCTACGACAATCATTCCAAATAATATTTTGAGCCACCGCTTGAATCTAATTCATTAAAGAAAGTAAATACTTTTTCAGTGAAGGTATTGGGTGATTGATGTGATTAAAGAAAAAGAAATGTGAATTTGAATCTCATTATGCTTTTTACTGAGCTGTAAGTTTTTCCATTTGAAGGATTTTTACACCTTTCCTGTGGCAGATAACAGAGTTTGAAGGCTTGATACCATGGCTCCATGAAAAGAACCTAGAGAGATTGGTGAATATTCAACATCTTAGAATATGAAATGGTAAATTGCTCAGATGATTCAAGTGACAACGAGAAGTGTTATAACCCTAATTTGCACCAGACATGCATACCTGGCATCAGGCCATCTCATTTTCCATTTTTTCCAAGCCACTACTGAACAACTCTTCTTAAAAGCACCCTTTTTTAAGGCTCACGTGCCCTGCCTCACTACTGCACGCATGTATACGCTGGTTGTCCCACTATAGCCCGTGTATACCTACAAAATCATGAAAAATGGAAAGTTGTAGATGGAACTCACAGTTTTGGGTAAGTTACCTAAACCGTTTGAACGTCCATAGCTAGTCAATCGACCAAATACCTAGCCCTTTATAGCCTATAAAATAAGGGGTAGGGGTCCCATTTGGAAGGAGGAAAATAATTGTAAAGAAACTCTACCTGATTTCACATTCCCTTTGTCCCAACCTTTTGCAACTAGTGTGTGAAGATAAGCATATACAAAATCATTTGGAGCACAGTTAAAGAGGATCCCAGGAACAGATTCGAGGAGAAGTGATCGATCTCACTATTGTAAGGTTACTCTTGTGAGATTAATAAAAAGAAGTACTTTTCTCATCCCGCCATATGAGGTTTGAAATGTTTAAATTTGATTATATTTTGATAAAATATCTAACCCATTATTTCATAGATCATATGCATGTGGAGTTCTTTGTTTGTATTTTTATGGATGAAAGTCAGCATTGGGAAGAGATTTGCAGTCAAGGAGTGACCAAACGTTAAAGGATAGACATCAAACACAAAAACTAAGGTACAGTAACTTGATCTTTTTAACCTTGTATTTGCATATGAATAATGGGGTTTATGATTGGGATGATGGTAAAAAGTAGGAGACTTTAGGTCATTTTTGCATGCATTACAGAACCCTTAATGCTAGTCCATAGGGGGATTTATCACCCACAACAGAATTGGTGACCATACTGGGGAAATCTCTAGGGTTTTTGTGGATACTTTTTCGGGTTTTTTAAATTGGTTTTATTACCTTTTTTTTCTGAGTTTTTGCAAGAGTCTGAGCTAGTAGGGATTTTGGTCTTCCATACCAGTACTCCCTGCTTTCTTCGCTTGACTGTTTTTTCTTTTTCGGGAAGCTTCAAAGAGGCATACATGATCTGTATAAGGCATGCACATGTATACATGCACCCTGACTTCACACAGATCCCGCACATATGATGGCTGCTGAAGGATCAGTAGCGTGTCTGAGTCCAATTTTTTTTTTAAAGAGAGGCATTCATCCTCTTCCCTGTCAGAAGTGGTCCTTCTCAGGGGTTTTCTGGATCTATTTCTGGTCTCTGTTGTTGTCGTTTGTAGCCTAGGTATAACCTTAGATTAGCCTTGTTTTATCAAATTTTCCTTGCATCTTTTTCTGTCAAATTAAGTTTCTGTGTCTTTAAGGGATTCTGGTTTTCAATACCAGTACTCCCTGCCTGTGATGAGATGTTGTTTTTCATTTTTTTGAGGAGTTACAAAGGTGTACATGGCCTGTAGTGGGCCTTCACACATGAATATGTTCCCTACCTTTGGATAGCCTACGTACGTACAATGGCTGTTGAAGTGACAGTAGCATGCCTGTGTTGAGAAAATCCTTTTTTTAGAAGAGGCAATCATCCTCTTCCCTGTCAGGAGTCACACTTCTCAGAGGTTTTCTTGATCTATCCCTGGTCTCTTTCATAGAATTATGTAGCCTAGGTTTGACTTCAGCATAGATTTCTTTTTCTTCAAAATATTTCTTGTGTTTCCTATCATTTTTAACTTATTTTTAGCTTGAATTTTTAAGAAAAATGAGTTGCATTTTGAAAAACAATTCCCCCTCATGGCCGAGGGGGGACCATGAATTGTGTATTCATCAACCCCTTTTAGAATCTTTTGTTATCTCTGCTTTGATTGGGAGAAATATTAAAAAAAAACTCAGTTTGTTAGATCTCTTTCTTTCTTGGCATTTGATTTTCATTGATATTTGAAAAAGAAAAAGAAATTAGCATAGAGTTATGTTTTCTTCTAATTTTAAAAGCATTTCAAAATAAAAATAAGAAAGATAATCCTTTTTGCTAGTGTTCTTATCATTTTCATTTTTTGCAAAATTCTTAAAAACATCAGTTGCACTACCACACCTTTGAGTAAATCAAGCCTTAAAAAGAACGCTAATTAAAAATAACTAGACTTTTATTTTTGTAGGGTCAACCAACTAGTTTAGGGTTAGGGCCTTGAATTAAGTTGGAGAGGAAACTCTTCAAGGTCGTTAAACCAAACATTGGAGTCTGAGTTAGGGAGTGTTAAAGACCAGTAATGTGGAAACTATCCAGGACCCCCCTCTAACATAGGGGCTAAACACGAGGTCGCGTGTGGAAAGGTAGCGGAGATAACCTCTCCAAAGTTGGACCAATCGTAGCGGAGGAACACATATAGAGGGCTTGTCTTGGAATTCTGTTGATCGCATTTTCCATGGAGCTTCATGGGTCTTGAATCCATTCAAGGTCCTCAGTTTTCTTCCAAAACACTTGATTTTGATACCCTTGATAGGTTTCGGGATTGATACCCTACTCATTGCGGTCCACCCGACTGTCGACTATACCCACCTAGTAGTTGTTCACAAGTTGGTAACCTAGTTGCTTTTACTTTAAGGACTTACACAGGTGACTGTGGGGGTATACCATGGTACCTAGGGTAGACATCATACCACACTTTGTAGATTATACTCATAGGGTGCTTCCGTATTCGATTTGCACTTGCATCGGTAAGTTTCTCTAGTGTTGGTTGGTGTAATTGTTCTTCCAACTAGTTAGTCGTTTGTTTGATTTTACTTTAGGAACTTTTAGTGCATGCTATGTGCTCCATATTTTTCCATAGTGAGTTAGTCAGTCATGGATTTGGGTCTCTGACCTAGGGTGGTAAACCTCCCACTCCGCCGGTCACGAGGACTTTCCGGTCTTCTACTTAAGAACGTGGAGCCACCTCTTTATAGGTGTTGTTTTGATAACACTAGTTTTCCATAGTCAGTGTGTGAGACTTTTACAGATTTGAATGATCCCACAAGGGGATAACCTATGCATAAGAGATTCATGGCTAAAGTTCCCAACCATACCAACTAAGGAACCCCTTCGCAAGGGGATTCTTGTGCTTTTCCCTTCTTCAGAAACATTGGTATCCCTTTGATGGCCACTTTGTACATTCCTGGGTTGAATGTGGGATTATCAGTTTGGTTGGGTACCATTTCGAATGTCCCAAATGCTCTTGACACTTCCCAGTTAAGCGATTTAATTCATGGGCATAATTTTGACATTCCTTTGTCAAGAAATTATTCTCCTCCTCCTTCTCTCGCCTCTGGTGAAAGTACAGTTACTAGTAACCCTAAGTCTAAACTAAATAGAAAGAGGAAGAATAGGAAGAAGAAGTCACCAACCTCTGCAAGTCATGGTGGAGATAGATCGATAACCTATGCAAGTCACGATGAAGACCAACACCCATCCTCTACAAGTCATGTTGGGGGAAAGCACCCACCCTCTACAAGTCATGATAGGGGGAAAAGTCTAGTCCCTGCTAGTCATACTGGCAATAGGTCTATAGCCTCTGTGAGTCATGTTATCGACCCATCACCAACCTCTTCAAGTCCTGTTGGAGAGGTGAAACCAACCACTGCTAGTCATGCTAGGGGAATTGATTATGTTGAGAAACCTAGACGGATAGGACATAAACCTAAGTTCCCTTGTAATCTTTGCAAGGGAGATCACCTTACTCATCTATGCTCTGACATTCCAGAGGTACAAAGATTGTGGTCCCTGTTCGCAAGTTCTTTTGATTTTGAGTCTTTTGAGGTTTCATCTCAGTCTATTCATCCATTGGTTGAGAAAGTGGTCATGTCGATGATGTCATCAGTTGATCCTACTCCTCTTTTGAGAGGTGAGGTACCTTTAGACCATGTAGTCTCACAGTCTAGTCAGTGATTGGTTGAGAAAGTGGTCATGTCGATGTAGTCATCAGTTGATCCCACTTCTCTTTTGAGGGGTGAGGTGCCTTTAGACCATGTAGTCCCACAGTCTATTCAGCCATTGGTTGATAAAGTGGTCATGTTGATGCAGCCATCAGCTGATACCACTCCTCTTTTGAGGGGTGAGGTGCCTTTAGACCATGTAGTCTCTAATCCTATTCATCCATTGGTTGAGAAAGTGGTCATGTCGATCCAATCATCGGTTGATCCCACTCCTCTTTTGAGGGGTGAGGTGCTTTTAGACCATGTAGTCTCGCAGTCTATGCAACCATTAGTTGAGAAAGTGGTCACGCTGATGCAGTCTTCAGTTGATCCCACTCTTCTCTTGGACAGTGTCAAGTCTACCAAAGTGGTCATGCCATTGCAATCTTCGGATAATACAACTCCTCTCTTGGGGAGTGAAGTGTCTACCAACTGTTTTTTTATCACTTCCAGTTCAGTACTTTCAGAATAAAGGGGGAATTATGCTCATTCCAAGCACACCCACTTCAAACCCTAGGATGGTTTCCTTTGATTGGAATGACCTTGTTGAGCCTCATCTTCCTTCTTCTGCACCTTTTCAAATAAGGGTTGAAGTTAATTCAACAAACATTTATCGATGTATTGTGGATGAAGGAGCCTCTGCGAGTATTTTATCCTCCTCAGTTTGGAAAGTCTTGGGATCTCCTGAGATTGTATCTCCTTCACATGAGTTGTTGGCTTTTGATAGACGTCCTAGTGAATATTTGGGGTTTCTTCCTCGGTTACCTATCTCGTTAAGTGGGAAGACTTTCCTTGTTGATGTTATAGTGGTGCAAGGTCTGTTAGATTTCAATATTCTTCTCAGGCATGATAATGTATATGCTATAAATGTTGTGGTGTCTACGCTCTTCCAGGTGATGCAATTTCCCTCACAAGGGAAGCATTGTCACTATCGACAGCCTGGCACCTGATAACCACCATCATAATTCAGCTTTATTTCAGACTACCCCTTTACATGTTCTTAGTTTTCGAGTAGACTCTACTCCGTCATGGGTTAATTATGTGGCGTCTTATCCTCAGTGTTCAATTGCTTCTGAGAAGGAACCTATGCAATCATGTTTGCCTTCTCGATACTTGGTCTCAACTATTGATCCATTGGTTTATCCAATGGGGGCATGGGAGCCCTTGCTTCCCTCTCTTGGTCCAAGTGATCTTGAATCTCCTTCTGATTCTGATATCATTGTTGGTAGATCCTCAAGCCCTCATGCTTGTGATTATTCGTTGATATATTCTACCAGTCCTGGCCAGAGACTCCATTGTCATATGGAATATGGTCAATTTACTTCACCCTTTGGGACTGTCAACCCTCACTTGCGTGATTTCTCGAATTTTGAATTGCCTTCATATGAGGCCATCCTTGAAGCCATGACTACGGATTCTATATCGTGGGAGGACTTGCATTGTGGTTTGTGTTTTCTTCCCTTTTGGGAGACTTCCCAAGTTAAATATCAAAGAGACTTTTGGTCTAAGCCTAACAGTGGGCTCTACTTGAACCAGATTCATACATGAGTTGTAGCCCCCACAGGTCTTCTTTTAAGCCCTTTTCAGACCCTCTAAACATGAAAATATTGTGAAGCAATCTTGTTGCCCTTCATGCTCACTAAAGCTGAAATTTGAAGGCATGTCTATCCAATGGTAGTTTACCCCTTTTTTGGTCTAGATGGTTAAATATACGAACAAAGGTATACTTTAGGAGCTTCGGTTCCCTAGAAGAGTATTCTAAGGTATGATTTTAACCCTTTTTCGGGCCTGAGGGACTAAATTTATGAAAAAGGAACCCCCACGGAGTCCATAGTTATTCTCTTTTCAGACTCCCTAAAATTGAAAAGATCATCGAGTGACCTTATTCCTTCACTCATTAAAATGGTCCAGAAGAACATTCCTGACAGAGTCCATAGTTAAGATTTTTTCAGACTCCTTAAATATGAAAAAAAATGTCGAGTGATCTTGTCTTTATCACACTCATTAAAATGGTTTTGAATAGACGTCTTTTTGCTGCTAGTTTACCCCATTTTTGAACCGACTAGACTACCTTCGAAAAAGGTACCCCAGTGGAGTCTCCTTTTACACTTTTTCAGACTCTCTAAAACCACATCAAAGGACATTACCACTGTGTCTTATTAATCACATTTTCATACTTGCATATTTGGCCTAATTATGGCTCCATGTTTCTCTCAACTGAACCATCTGAGGCATGCCTTATACGCAAGCCATGTAGCACTTTGCCTCTTCGTCTTGACACCTTGGCCCACGAAGGATTTTTCCCAAGTGTCCTTTTCCTGCATATATCCATTTTCTCTAAGAATCCATTTGTTCCTTGCACTTGGAACTAGTATGTCTGTGACACTCAATCCTCCTTTGTAACGTAGAATTATTTTATTCCTTTCCAAGCTTCCCAAAATTATTGAAAAAGACAAAAAAAAAATCAAATATACCCCAAAAAGAGGAAGGGAAAAGTATTTTCTTTTTGTTGGCAGCACAATGAGTCACCCTTGGACAAAGCACATCCTTCCATTTGTTCGTCAAACCCTAGGATTTAATATGACCTTAGGAAGTTGTTCTTGCTACATAGAGTTGTTTCCTCCTCCATTTAGTTATTCTTCCAAACATATGGAGAGTTTGTGTTGCCTTTTGCATCGTAAAATTATGTCAACATCATGAAGCCTGAGTCTCATCATTTGTCATGCTATTGTCCAAGGGAAGTTTTTACCAAGCTTGATTCGGCCCCTCTCCAGTTTGTCTCTGGCCCTCATGCCCGACCATCCCGAAAGTTCAATCAAGTCTTTGTTCGAAATCAATGAAGCCCTCAGTCTGATCATCAATATCCTCTAGTCTGTTCCTGACAAGCCATCGAAGACCTCTGGGTAGTGAAGTCGTACACTCATATTACACTCCTATCTGAGTTGTGAATATTTTGAAATTGTTGCTCGAGCTTTGAAGGCCTCATATATAGCCATCAAGCCTTATTAACTTCTTGAAGATGGATACTATACATGTATATCTTTTTTATTTCAAGATGTAGATATGTCATGTATTTCTCATGGCTACACTTTATATAGTTATATTACATGGATATGCAGTGTATTTGAATGGAAGCCATGATTTTATTTCATCCCGAGCATGGGTATGCCCACCTCGATGAGACAATTATTATTTTGCAGATGGTACCTCCGGAACTCTGGTCCCTAGGCTCACTTGTTTCATACGTTGGTAGAGATTGATAATGTATTTCGTCCATCAGATGCTCTTCTGACCTCATACATTAGGGGGCATCTGTTATAACCCTAATTTTCACCATACATGCATACCTGACAACAAGCCATCTCATTTTCCATTTTTTCCAAGACATTATTGAACAACTCTTCTTAAAAAAACCCTTTTTTAAGGCACACGCACCCTTCTCCACTTCTGCACATGTGTATATGATGGTTATCCCACTACAACCCGCGTATACCTACAAAAGCACGAAAAAATGGAAAGTTGCAGATGGAACTCACCGTTTTGGGTAATTTACCTAAACCATTTAACCTCCCATAGCCGGTCACTCGACCAAATACCTATCCATTTCTAGCCTATAAAAGAAAGGGTAGGGGTCCCATTTGGAAGGAGGAAAATAATTGTAAAGAAACTCTACCCGATTTCACATTCCCTTTGTCCCAACCTTTTGCAAATAGGGTGTGAAGAGAAGCATATACAAAAGCAATTGGAGAACAATTGAAGAGGATCCCAGTACCAGATTCGAGGAGCAGTGGTTGATCTCACTATTGTAAGGTTACTCTTGTGAGATTAATAAAAAGAAGTACTTTTCCCGTCCCTCCATATGAGGTTTGCAATGTTTAAATCTAATTATATTTTGATAAAATATCTAACCCATTAGTTCATATATCATAGGCATGTGAAGTTCTTTGTTTTTATTTTTATGGATGCAGGTTAGGATTGGGAGGAGATTTGCAGTCAAGGAGCGACCAAACGTTAAAGTATCGACATCAAACACAAAAACTAATGTACAGTAACTCGATCTTTTTAACCTTGTATTTTCATATGAATAATGGGGTTTATGATTGGGATGATGGTAAAAAGTAGGAGACTTTAGGTCATTTATGCATTCATTACAAAACCCTTAATGCTAGTCTGTAGGGGGATTTCCCACCCACAACAAGAAGGAGGACATATCTACCAAATATAAAATTGTTGCTCAGTCAGAGCTACTAAAGATAGTGACAAGGCCTAAGATCTTTCCCTATAATGATATGATCGGTTGGGCACTGGAACACATAGATATCCCAACCAAACTATTTTCAATTCACAAAAGGTCGCAATTGGGTATTTTAGGCTAAAGCATTTACAGGTGATGTACAAATTGTCTCTGGTATCCAATTTCGTTTACAATGCAACTTTCCTAGTAGATTTCAACAAGAAGGAATGCGACCAATACGGAAAAAAACTTCCCGATTTAATTACAGACTGGTACTCTCTCCCCAAGAATTTCAGAGAGGACTCCCATGGTATATACCCATTTTCCGCACTAGAACCCCACATAATGTACATAGCAATGATGATGTGTAGTCTCTACGGGAAGGAAAACACAGCTCATTTCTTTTTACAGTGGGTACCTATTATACACACAATAGTAGAAGGGTACTCTTTTGACTAGGCAAATATATTGTCAAACAATTTGGTTCAAGAGATTACAAAATATCAGTCACTAAGAGCCAAGGGCAACCGACCCAATTTTTCATGTCATCTTATATTATGGATGTTGACTGTTTCATGATGCCTTTTCCACTGATGGACTGGAGTTGGACTCCAAATAGTGTCGAACACATACATATTTACCATTCAAAGCTTTGGGAAGAAAAGGAAAAGGATTTATTTTATGAGATCTGCAACTGGGTAGTAGTGTCAATGCACACCGCCATATATGGCTACCCACCTCCCAGAATCTATGACAAAATTGTAAATAACCTGGGTAGAATAGAAGACTGCTATATCAAGGAACACTTCTCCTATATTAAGGTTTTTGGTTGTTCAGTTCTTCCATATGCTCTGCCATAATTTTTACCAGACCAACTAGTGTGCCGAGAAGTCACACGACAAATTTTAATCGATGGGATTAGCAAGGAGCTCAAAACAGTACAAAAAAATGTATGGTCCTCTTTTCCCTTGCAAATTGGTACATTTTCCCTACTAGATTTCAGTCACTCTAAAGTAGAGGCCGTGGTTTTGGAAGAAACAAATTTGGTCATCATTGAATTTGAAAAGTATGACCCGCAGAAGGTTGTGGGTAATCACATGGCCAGCTGCAATTTGAAAAGGTATGAACATGAAGATTCCCCTCAAGACGATATTTTTCGAGGAGAGAGATCGTATCCAGAGGTATTGAGTTGAGTTCAGGCTCTATCACCCGATAAAATGATTGATTTTTATGACTTCCAGAGGCACCGAAGAAGTAGCCTCCCTAAAGTGTTACAAGAAGGAACCTCGACATCTATAGCTACACAACAAATGGATACCTGAAGCTTAGAAGAAGTAATCTCCAGTGGACAAGAAAATTGGCAAAGCTTGGAGAATAATGAGGTGTCTAATCAGAAAGAAGATATACCATCGACAAATGTATCAGGTGACCAAGCCAAAGATAAAGTAGAGACACTGACAAAGGAGGGAGAAGAAGGACTATTGATTTCACTAGATAAATAAACTACAAATGTGGCTGGGAAATAGTCATCCATCGAAATAGGCATCCCCATCCAGTTCATCACACCGTTACAATTCACCAGAGGGAATCCAAATGAAGAGGTAATATTCATAGAGGACCTCCCACCCATTTTGGTTGAATAATTTCCTCCTTCTAATTTATTTTTTAGCAAGAAAAGGAAGGTTGTGGTGAAGAGAGAAATGCACCTAAAGGAAGGTTCAGTTGTCAAAAGACACAGGGTTCTAATTGATGGAGAATCCTTGGAAGAGGTAGACTTTATTAAATAAGTACCAGGCTCACTAGGGGATTTTGCAACAACTAACAAATTTTCAGTCAGAAATTTAAAAGAACAACTGAGGAAAAAATATTTGCAAATAATCCAATTGCATAATCAAATGAAGACTGTATAAAATAACGTCTGGAATGAGTTCAACAAGGAATTCAAGCAGATTAGATCCAGTGACAAACAGGAAATCCAATAGCTCAAATCTAGCCTCGAGGAGATGCATAGGAATATACAGGTGATCCAGGGACGAGCCATCCAACAGGATGAGTTGGTGAGGCAACTATAAGACAAAGTAAGCTCTACCGAAAACATGATTTTAGATATAGAAATTTTCCAAGCTCAGGCATTGGAAGTGTGAAAGGAAATGGAAGCAGCACAAAACATCCTTCTCACTAAGGTTGAAACTGTCCAAGATCATTTTCGGGTGATAGATCAAGCATTAAATAACATTTTTTTAAGAGAGAGAGAAGTTATTTCTGCCCGGACTACCTTCCAAGAATAAGTTGTGTCATCAACAAAAGAAGGAGTAGCTATGGCTTCTAGGTTGTCCATTTTGGAACAGACTAGAGGTTATATAATACTAAAGGCTTGTGAATCTAGCATAGTTGAAAGAAGGAAAATGGCTAAATAAGTGAAGGAGTTTTGTGAAGAGGCTTTCCACTCACTCAACAAAGAATCATTAGGCCTTGATAAAGAAGATAGCTCTGGAGTACTGGGACAGATTAACATAACAAAAAATCAATTTGATATTAAGACAAATATGGAAGAGGCTCAGGCCAAAATCTGCAAGATACCAGATATATAAAATATGCAGAACAAAAATGAAATGCTAGAAATGACAGAATAACAGTAAAATATCCAGCATAATCTTCACAGTACACAGAAATGATATACGAAATAGAAACAAAAATAGCACTTTGAATCAGATAGAAATGTTCACAGGCCTCTTTGAGGGGGAAACCTCCAGTCGAGCAGTGTTGTATTACAATAATCTCCAAGCTAGGATTTTCATACCCTCGACTCTTATTTATACTAAATATGTCTATTAAGAGAAGCATCTAGAGGAAGATCCTTCTAGAAGCGGAAGCTTATATTAGGTCTTCTTACATCTGCCTTATTCTATTTTATTGAAAGGTCTTATTAATATTGACCTTTATTACATCTGAATACATTGATCTACCTATGTGCGGGTTAGGACCTTAACATGTCCGCCCCCTTAAAAGCAGCCTTGTCCTCAAGGCTTGAGATGTGGAAACTGCTGCAGAATGGTAGTTGGTTCCCAAGTGGCATCTACTGGAGTCATATCTTTCCACTGTACTAGCACTTCCTTGATGTTTCTCTGATGCAGGCGATGCTCCCGCTGGTCCAAAACTGCTTCTGGTTGTAGCCAAATGGATCCTTCTTCAGTTAACTCTGGAAGGTTGGTTTGAATTTGGCACCTGGTTCCAATCACCTTCTTCAAGCATGAAACATGAAAAACAGGATGTAGCTTCGACTGACTGGGCAGAGCTAACTGATATGCGACTTGTCCCACATGCTTGAGAACTGTGTAAGGGCCATAAAATTTGGGTGCTAGCTTTTGACACTGCTTGGCCTTGAGGGAAGTTTGCTTATATGGTTGCAGTCACAGAAACACTTGATCCCCTTCTACAAATTGACGTTCCGAGCGACCTTGATCTGCTTGCTGCTTCATTCTATTCTGGGCCATGACCAAGTTCTCTTTAAGGGTACGAAGGGTATCCTCTCGGACTGTAAGTGTTTGGTCAACCGCCTGGACCTTCGAGGTACCCAGTAAGTATGAGAGAACTGACGGTGGCTTCTATCCATACACTGCTTCAAAAGGAGTCATGCGAGTGGCTTTATGGTATGTAGTGTTGTACCACCATTCGGAAAGGGGTAACCATTGAGCCCACTGGTGTTGTTTTTCAGAGGCAAAGCACCTCAGATATGTTTCCAAACACTTGTTGACGACTTCCGTTTGACCATCTGTCTAGGGATGATAAGCTGAGCTGAGATGCAATTGTGTGCCTTGTAG